>JASANE010024440.1:0-17129 GCA_030248225.1 Trileptium ribeirensis
TGTTTCGATCTTCGTCTATTTATTTAGATAACATAGTTGAAACTGGCTGCTTAATTTGTTGCACTTGGGATAAGGCGAACCTGTGTGACTCAGAACGCTCCTGCTTGGTAAATTTTGGCAACGCCTTCTTCCAGTTCGATACACAGTCTGATATGAAAGCCTTCTCTGCTTTTGTCGAAAGATCAGTGGTGCCAACAATGAAGTTGTTTGCGCAATAGAAGCAAATTACTCCCTGCAGTTCCGTGCTGTAAAATGCAGCCATGGAAACTGTTCATACTATTGACGTTGAAATGTTAGAGTTGTGGTTTTACCTGAAGCCTTAGAAACGGAAACAGTTTGAGACGGAATGACCGATGGGTCAGGTTGATGTGGAGCTGGCCGATGTTTAAATGAGCAGATGGAGCCGTCTCAACTTTTTTTGGCGATGGTTCACGAGACAAGTCTGTAGACGTGCTTGAATTATCATCAGTCTGGGATTTCTCATGCGTGTTAGCACTGTCGGTAGGGTCAGCGGTTGCGGGCAGTTGTTTCGATTGTCTTTTGAAGAAGTGGTCAATAGTAGCCATAAAGATTAATTATAACAAATTTAGCGATGACAAAATTAACAGTAAATTGTAAACTGTATGCAACGCTGAAAGTAGTAAGTATAAAGTAAATATTTTTCAATTTTTACGACAAATATTGGGATATATAAACCCCTATTCCCCCTGTGTCGGCGCCGATAATGCTTCCAGCAAGCCAAACCGGGAAGCTAAGAGTCTCAACGATTGTCTCTATAGGGGTCCAGTACTATTTGTGTGGTTTATTGATGCGATTTCGTACCCATGCCGTAGCTATCATCAGTGACATCGAAAAAGCATTTTTGCGGGTCATGCTGGACACAAAAGACAGGGACGTTACTCGTTTTCTGTGGGTTCCAGACTTGTCGAAGCTTCCTACTCATGGCAATATCGTGATATACCGCTTCATCAGGGTTATGCATGACTAAAATTAAGCTGCGCCCCTTACCATCCTCTTTTGACAAAAGCGATTGCTATTCAATTGTTCACTGAACACAAATCTCATTTTTGCGTTAAAGAACAGAAATTAGTCCGTTTTATATTCCATACATTATAATTTAAAAATGTTCGCGAACACATTGGTGATAAAGTACAGGGGTCGAATTGTATTCGCTAATCGCGTTACGGAACAGAAAAATGTCGAAATTGAATACGGCTATTGAAATCCGAGTTTTGTTCGCTAACAACGTTTTGTATATTGTGTCAAAAGATGATGGTTGGGGGCTCATCTTAAGTTTACTCTTGCATTATTTGTGGCGTCAAAGCCAGTCCATACATGTTAGCTGGCACAATCAAGCATCATCTTGAGCAACAGAAGACTCCCGTAGCGGATAAAATCTTGAATAAACTGTTATGCCGAAACGTTATCGCTGGCACTGCAAACACTGCAAATGCTGCTCGATATTATAATGAAGAAATATCATTATTCGAGTCAGCTGGTATGAATCTACGTGAATGGAAGTCAAATGACGCAGGTACCAGTAGCAGACCAAAGGAAGGCATGACCCTGCTCTGTCTTAGGAATGAAGTGAAACCCAGTGGATGATACCCTAGCTTGTGCCTCTTCATTACTGGACATTAATAACAATTGCAATACTAAGCGACTGAGAGCTGTGGCAAGCTTATTTGATCCGTTGGGCTTGTTGTCTCCCGTTACCATCACTGGAAAGATGATTTTGCAAAACTGTGGATAAGGACCGTAGATTGGGATGATTCCGTTCCTAATAAACTGCTTAAAGAATGGAATGCCTTCTTCCTTGATTTTGTTTTGCTTCCGAACGTGACTATACCCGGATGGATCGGTGTTGCGAAGTCGAGTTCAATAGAACTACATTGCTTCTGTGACGCTTTGGAAGACGTGTATTGTGAAGCGGTCTACGTACGACACGAAATGCATTTTGCATCGTCTCAACTAGTCTTTCCGAAAGTCAAAGTAAGTGTTGTGAACAAGCAAAAGTTGACAATTCCGAAGTTGGAACTCACAGCGCTAACGCTTGGCTGTAAGCTTCTTTTGTATGTCCAATGAGAGATGGGGTTGTTAGACAGTTGTATTGTTGCTTGGACCGTGATTGGGTGTTCAAAATTTCTAAAAAGCCGTTGTATCTGAAAAATAGAGTGCAGGAAATTCGAAACTTGCCGGGAATAAAACTGCGATACGTGCCTACTACAGATAATCCTGCAGACCGTCCAACACGCGGATTAACAATAGAAAAGCTAAAATTGTCAACCAAATGGTGGTATGGTCCGTGCTGGTTGATTCAGCCGTCTGCTTTTTGGTCTACAATGCCTGACATCAATCCCAATCGTGAACAGTCTGAAGATGAAACGGTAGTAAGCCTTTTTGCTACAAGTAATGACCATCCAAATGTGATATTAGTGTCCAACTACTAGTCGTTGTGGAAGCTCCTTCGCATCGTTGCCTGCATATTTCGGTTCTACGGCAATTTGTCTCGCCGAAACTGCAATGCTGGGGCCTTCGCCCAGCAGAGTTGAGCAAATCTTTACGAAGTCTCATTCGCATGGAGCTGTGGCTCATCAAGAAAGACCTACGACGCAAGTGTGCCAGATTTGCACAATTAGAAACGTTTGAAGTGCCAACGGGCTTCTGCGTTGCCGGGGACGAATTAATAACGCTGATTTGCCATACAAAGCACGTTTTCCCATATTGCTTCCCAGTGGAAACGGCCTATCAGATTTGATTGTGACGGAGAAACACGAAAGATTAGCTCAGGCGGGAACACAGCACTGCCTTGCCGATGTCAGAGAACAATATTGGATACCGCGTGGACGATCAGAGGTGAAAAAAATCATCGGTAAATGCAAGAACTGCAGAAGAATAAAAGGTGGCCCATATCGTTTGCCAATGCCACCACCATTGCCGCTATTTCGCACAGAAGAAAAACACTGTTTTTCGTCAGTTGGGCTGGATTATCTGGTTCCTTTAAGGATTCGAAGCAAGCAACAAGACGTGCAGAAGGTATGGGTTTGTTTGTTTACTTGTTGAAATTCGAGAGCCGTTCATTTAGAAGTGATTGCTGATATGACAACGTCACAGTTTTTGTTTGCGCTTCGACGATTCGCCTCCACATATGGTGCCCCTCATCCGATAGTTTGTGACAACGCGAGGCAGTTTCATACGGGCAAGCGTGTAACTGACCAGATGTGGCGTGAAATCACCACGAGTATGGAAGCTGAATCGTTTTCAAACCGTCATTGGATAGAATGGCAGTTTATCGTTGAATTTGCACCATGGTTTGGTGGGTTCTACGAAAGACTCACAGGTATCGTGAAGAATGCCTTGCGATCTGTTGTTCAGAATCAGCTGCTAACAATGATTGAATTCCAAACAATTTGTTTGGAAGTGGCATTCATCGTAAACTCTCGTCCGTTAACCTACTGTGACATCGAAATTGGCAGTTACATTATTTGTCAAAACGATTTCGTCACAAGAAGTAAAGCCCAATTTCCTTCCGTTGTTGTTTCGTAGACATATATCGATGATGATTTCAAACCGGATCCAGGACATTCGTTGCGTCTAAAGTGGAAAAGGCTCGACAACAAACTCACTGCTTTTTATCATATGTGGCGTCGAAATTATTTAGTCGCGCTTCGAGAGAAGTTGTGGCGTTCCAATTTTCGAGGCGCTTCAGTAGGTCAACCGTCGATTGGATCAGCAGTTTTGATCAAATCTGGAAATTTATCTCGATGTAACTGGCAATAGGTCGAATTGTTGACCGTTATCGAAGTTTTGATGGTGCTATTCGTGCTGCACGGGTGAAGACTTGCTCCAACAAAGTACTACAACGACCGTTGAGGATGTTATATCCGCTGGAAGTTGCTTAAAAGATAATGAGACAAATTCCTCAAAGGAGATTGTATGTATCATCAATTATTGCAACGAGCCTTTGCGTTGCAAAACTATCGCTAGCTGTTGTGGTTCTATTTCAAACCAAACGCAATCAAAGTACAATTTTTGTTATGCTAAAATATATATTTTGTTCATCATTACAGATGCTACAAACTGTCCACGACGCAGGGAATCATATCCTCTCGGATCTACACTTTCGATGAACCCATTCGATTGTTCAATGTCAACATATCGTCGTTGGAGATAGGGTTCTGGTTCCTAGTGTCGGCGCAACAATTGCCTCGTTCTGATATTCCTGACGAATTACTGCTCAATCAACAATTACATCGTGACGCTGGTCAAATCAAAGGTTGGTTGCACTTTATAGGGTTCAACATTAATGCAGATTGGCTTTGCTATTCCTACCGAGTTTGGCTGGACATTTTAGCAGATAAAATCGTCGAGAAAACTGATTTCTGTCGTCATTTGCGCAATATTCTTGCTCAATTTAACGACCCATTGGCTGTTGAATTCGTCGCTGTCGGATCTCGTCGGAGTCTGGAGGGAATGGTTTACACGGCAGGCGGAAAACAGTCACTATGCGAGCGTTTGCGTATAGATAATATTGGTTTTCCTGGTATGAATATCTGGGGAACGTTGCTGAATCGGTGCGGAAGGCATTATTTGCCGACGATCCGATTCAACTTACTTTTGGTGTGCCTAATTTGTTCTCGTCTACTCATACCATCCAACCGTCGTTCGAAAAATCAGTTCTGTTGTTCACTGACAATCAATTCAGCCAAATGAAGCATATTGAAGAAGGCCGCTGTATTTCGATTTCGGGAAGTACCTTCGGACAACTTGTCGAGCGTGCATTTGCTAGAGATATTCAGTTGCAACACTTCCGTGACATTATTTTGTACGCGGAAGTAAATGACTGTCAGAAGACTCCTTCAAAGGAGCGTGAATCTATGAAAAAATTGCTAAATTTTTTGCAGCAAGTGCAATTTCATCCGGAGCAGCGAATTCTTGTGTGTCCCACATTTTACACTCCTGTAGTACAGAAATCGCTCTTGTTTGTTCGTCGTTTGATACAGTTCATTGGGGACACACGTGCATTAATTGTCGATTGGAGTTTGATCGGTAATCCATTTCTAGTTGACAAACAACTCAACAAGCGATTGTTCGAGTCACATCAACATTTCCACTTCCTGCATGCGGGTATTCGTACAGCTTGGAAAGTATTTGCTCAGTACTGTTCAGTGTGAGAACAAATTTTGTATCAGTTACTATCGGAAACTGAGTTATTGAATAAGCGCAGGGGGTCAAACTTTTCATGAAAACGCTGTTGGCAGTAGAGGGGACTTAGAGGTTGTGTTGGTGCTCGTTTGGGCCCGGAATATCGCGAAACACGAAATATATTTTGATGCTTTATGCAAGTTTTGTTATTCGTTTCGGAAGAATAGCTTTCATGTGCGTCAGTTGTATTGTGTCGTATTAAATGGAGAGAGTGTACTTGGGTGTGTAATATCGGATTAGACTTAGTCTGAAATTAGTTCGTTTTCGAGCATTTTTCGAAGACGTTTCTACACAACGCACAAAAATTCAAGATACTATTTAAAGCCTTCATGTATATTTGAATAGTTACCGTTGGAGATATCTTTGTATCGATAAATGCCTTAAACTGCATGCTTAGATTAATTACGGCACGTGTAGCAGCATTATAGATGTTTACACGTGGTTAGCCACCCTGGACCACTCGGGGCAAGCACCGATCTCCGCTGATGTGTTTCCCCTGACGGTGCGCAGGCGAGGAAATCATAAGCGCGGTTACCTACTGTGCCGGAGTCGACGACTGGATGCACCCCTGTTGACGCCGAAGCCCGACTCTGAGGCAGGACTATACCCCGAGACGTCGGACCTTGAGTATGTATGGTGTTAACCAATAAACATTTCTGTGGTTTGATTTGGTTAATCATAATATCTAAAGTTGGCTTTCATGAAGCAATTTTAATAGTTATAGATGCAGTACTTTCGTGTCAGCTATACGTTTCATCACACACCTTTAGCGCATCCGCAGTGAATTATCCCTTCTAGCTCATAAGACCCTCTGCGCAGCGTATATATAGCGTCCAAATGGGGTCATCAAGCATATTTACCCCTGAATGCTCAGCAACCCATTCCAATTTTGAAAACGATGATTTTTTAAAAAATTTGGGGAAAATTTAGAACTGGATAGCAAAATTTGAAAATTTTATCAAAACGTGGGAGAAATTGGCAAAATATAACGAATAATTTTAGCGAAATTAAGCAAAATTACGAGTTTTTAAAAAAATTCGAAAATTTACGTCCATGACTCATCCTCCGCCCCGAGGTCCTCGCCAACGCCGCCCAACCATATATACACTAGAACAGACGTGCCTTGAAGACATTACGAAGTAATTTCCTAATCAAGTTTTTGGTGCGGCATGATGTTGCCCGTGCGTCGCTCGTATTGCGAGATTCCAAATTTGCAATCAAACAACAGCTGCTATATTGGTAGTGCCTAATATACGAGGTGCGGATTCAAAATATCCAAGCGCGATCCGCCTCTCTGCCAAAATTTCTTCAAGACGGTACAAAATACACACTAGTTTAGACAAGAGTACATTAGAGAAGAGTACGAAAGTTGCCTGCACTCATGTTTAGCCCGTGTTTGATGACACGGGCCTTTTACGCCTGACCCCCAGTTTTAAGATATTCGTCATGCACAGACCCCATAGTTTAAGGGGAAGATAGCTTGGAGCTCCAAAGGTTAAATGGGGTAGGTAGAAGTCCCCCCTTTTGGGGGGCGGGTGGTCAGTTGCACCGGTAGCTGCATACAAACGAACCTTCCCTCAAAATTGGGAGTCCGACCTGTTCCCCTAAAACTGGAGGGGGCTCTGTGCATTATGGCCTTCTTATGGGTGTATGGCCGAAAACGCCCATGTCATGAAACACCGATTAACATTAGAGTGCAGTGAAGTGTCATACTTTTCTGTAATGCACACTTAGTTTATGAAGGAAAGGTGTAGGTTTAAGCTACGCCTTGCATAGTGAACTGAAACTGTTTAATTAACGATATGGTGGAATTTGCCACTATCTATGAGCAAGCGAAGACATTCTGAAATCAAGAGATTTACGTCAAAAAGCAAGACTGAGTATCATACGATATTTATATGCCAAGTTGTTCTCCGCTCCTATTATTAGTATCGTTCTATATCTTCAAATCCTTAAACCGCAGCTTGTAGATTTATGCGCGTTTCACAGAATGATCCGCGCAGCGTTGGGCAAAATAATTACAGGCACTTTTGTATGAGTCATAGTTACGCACAGCCATTTGCGCGTAATTTTTGCCTACGGACGATGTACCGGCCGTAACAAATCTTATGAGTGCATTAATGCGCGTAACTTTGAAGTTACGCGCAAGTCCTCGCGGGTATAATTTTAACTACACGCATGCAACTGCGCGTAACTTTCACGCTAAACGCACCGTGCTAATCATAACTTTTTGTTTACACCCAATAAAGCCCACATTATCTTAAACTGCGTACATCAAAGTGTCCGCAATTGTTATAAACATTCATATGCAAGCTTCCTGCAAAGTGTAATGAAGCCACGCCGTTCTCGATACACTAAGCCTAAGCTTTAGTCTATAGCTTCGATTTTTATATGAGACATACACTAATAACTAATCACTGAATATTTTAAATTTAAACCATACATACTGATGTACCGAGGTCTCAGAGTGTTGGTCGACTACAAAACGCAAGGCTAAATAGGATCCATACGTAATTAACGTGAAAATGAATATTTTTATACGTGTTACCGTACTGTTATTGGCAAGATATCATTGTAGAGAATCTGTTAAGCTATGCATGTATCATAAACAGCCAGACAAAATCTGAAACAATATAACCGCATGACGGCTGTTACAAAACTTTTGTCTAAACGTAGAATATGAAGACGGTACCAAGCTATAGTGTTTGGTTTTCACAGCGAATACAAATAATTTAAATTTGTTGACTGCAGACTTTAGGCGACACAAAAACCGATTTGTGAGCAACACCGGTGTTGTATATGTGATTTACCTCGGGGTTACGTTGTACATCATCGATCTCAGCAACCTACTGCTCAATATTTATTCCTTCGATATCAAATTTCAGTACTAAATGCCAGCTACGAAAATTGATAGCATCAACAAAAAACTTAGTTGTCGTACGTGATTTAAAGTTTAGGTAAAGCCTATTATAAGCCTTAATTTTTAAACGTAGAAACACAACAAAAGAATAATGAATAAATTTGAGTGCCCATAGATAACGTTTGTGCTGAAGTTGTTATATATTGGCAAGTTTACAAATCTTAAATTTTTTTATTTTAGAATATTATGAAGCAACCAATTTACGGTCGTTATGTGAACTTAAAGCATGGTCTGCAGTAAAACTTTTACTCATAGAGCGTAGACTAGCCACGAAAGTTTGTGCAACGTTTGTGCTGAAGTTGTTATATATTGGCAAGTTTACAAATCGTAAATTTTTTATTTTAGAATATTCTGAAGCAACCAATTCACGGTCGTTATGTGAACTTAAAGCATTGTCTGCAGTAAAACTTTTACTCATAGAGCGTAGACTAGCCACGAAAGTTTGTGCAACGTTTGTGCTGAAGTTGTTATATATTGGCAAGTTTACAAATCTTAAATTTTTTATTTTAGAATATTCTGAAGCAACCAATTCACGGTCGTTATGTGAACTTAAAGCATGGTCTGCAGTAAAACTTTTACTCATAGAGCGTAGACTAGCCACGAAAGTTTGTGCACCGTTTGTGCTGAAGTTGTTATATATTGGCAAGTTTACAAATCTTAATTTTTTTATTTTAGAATATTCTGAAGCAACCAATTCACGGTCGTTATGTGAACTTAAAGCATGGTCTGCAGTAAAACTTTTACTCATAGAGCGTAGACTAGCCACGAAAGTTTGTGCAACGTTTGTGCTGAAGATGTTATATATTGGCAAGTTTACAAATCTTAAATTTTTTATTTTAGTATATTCTGAAGCAACCAATTTACGGTCGTTATGTGAACTTAAAGCATGGTCTGCAGTAAAACTTTTACTTATAGAGCGTAGACTAGCCACGAAAGTTTGTGCAACGTTTGTGCTGAAGTTGTTATATATTGGCAAGTTTACAAATCTTAAATTTTTATTTTAGAATATTCTGAAGCAACCAATTCACGGTCGTTATGTGAACTTAAAGCATGGTCTGCAGTAAAACTTTTACTCATAGAGCGTAGACTAGCCACGAAAGTTTGTGCAACGTTTGTGCTGAAGTTGTTATATATTGGCAAGTTTACAAATCTTAAATTTTTTATTTTAGAATATTCTGAAGCAACCAATTCACGGTCGTTATGTGAACTTAAAGCATGGTCTGCAGTAAAACTTTTACTCATAGAGCGTAGACTAGCCACGAAAGTTTGTGCAACGTTTGTGCTGAAGTTGTTATATATTGGCAAGTTTACAAATCTTAAATTTTGTATTTTAGAATATTATGAAGCAACCAATTTACGGTCGTTATGTGAACTTAAAGCATGGTCTGCAGTAAAACTTTTACTCATAGAGCGTAGACTAGCCACGAAAGTTTGTGCAACGTTTGTGCTGAAGTTGTTATATATTGGCAAGTTTACAAATCTTAAATTTTTTATTTTAGAATATTCTGAAGCAACCAATTCACGGTCGTTATGTGAACTTAAAGCATGGTCTGCAGTAAAACTTTTACTCATAGAGCGTAGACTAGCCACGAAAGTTTGTGCAACTAATTTTGTGCATCACCAGAAACGGTAGGCACAATGGTTTCAAATTGTGTGCGCGGCAGGGCTCGTTATGTTTTGCAAACTAAGCACCGTGTAGCTGAATGATAATTTTTTCAGTAAAAACATGCGTTTTCGTATATATATTGGGTTTATCGCAAAATATGCTCCGCGAAACTGCCAAGTGAGTAAAGCTGGTGAATTGGGATTGTCAGCGAATAATTTTTACTTTTCATATGGTAAAATTTGGAACTGCCGGTTTGAAAATTTTCTTGTTTTTTCCATTCCTCAATCTTGCAACGTCCGATCGTCTCCCGTGACAGTTCAATCAGGCTTGTTTTGTAGCAATTAATACTGTATAAGACTCAATATAAAGCGTTTTTGTAAAGGCGTGTTCACATGCTCAAACTTTTTGCTCAAATTTTGAGCTAAAAATTTGAGCTCAAAATTTGATCAAAATTTGACGGTAATTTTTAACGAAAAATTGCGATATTTCAAAAATTGAGAACAAAATTTGAGTTCAAACTTTTTCAAGCAATGAACCTTGTGAGTGATTGGCTACACGAATATCCTTGAAAATTTTGAACAGTGTTCACACATTCAAACTCACCAAAAATGCAAAAAAGATGCTTTCAAACTTTGATCAAAATTTGAGCTCAAAATTTGTGCAAAATCATAATTTGTGCAATAAGTTTGAGCGTGTGAACACGCCTTTAGGCTATCCTTTGATCTGGGACTATGTGCGAAGAAGTTTTTAAAAGGTTGATCAATTCCAATATGTATGAAAACGCGTAATCTCTATAATCTGTGAAGATACATAAATATTGACTTATTTTCTATTGAGCGATCTAAGCTGTATTTCGATGTACCGTATCGTTTCTAATAATACACGCAAGTAATCCTTCAAGTATATACACATATTTCTGCGCGCAACTGCTTATTTACTTGCAATACAATGCTCGTATCATTTGCCACGCATGTTCAACCGCACTTTATTGTAAATATTACGCACCCCTAATTGCGCATAACTTTACATTTATTGACATTTTGGTGTGCGTAACTTCCAAACTATGGGCAGTTAATCACGTATAACTTTCATATTACGCGCAAAACACTGCGAATAACCCAAAACTTACGGGCGATTAAATGCGAGCAAAACTTATGCGCACTTTGTTGCGCAAGAACAGAAAATTATGCGCGATTAAGTGCGCGTGGTAGTTACGCGCACATTAGTGCGCAAGACCAAATTGTGCCCCACTCTGCGCGCATTATTCTGTAAAACGCGCATTATCACGAAACCAATGGATAAAGATTTCGACGATTATTTGAAATCTTGGTGGGTAGACGATTCTAGTAACTATCTGGCGATTTAGATATTATTTGCGTCGGACGCAGTCGAAAAGATTGCTACTGTTCCGACGAAGAATATAATTGCAAACGTATAAAGAAAAAAGCGATCCAATACCATTGCTACAAATTTGTATTCGACAGCTATCTGAAACAATTATATATAGCATATTCCTACTTATATATGGAAGTGCTTAGGTCGGTATAGTCCCAACTACAGCGAAAATGTGACCATTTGTATTTGAAAACGTTATTTAAAAACCAAAAACAACGCAGAACATAAAATGAGCTGGAAATCCTGGAGCCTAACTGTGTAATACCTAAGAATGTAATATTATAACTGCTACAAGGTATGAGCAAATTAAATAAGTGATAATTCACATGGTGTCGCATCTTTAACTTGCACGTATCTAAAAGTGGTAAAAGATACTACGAGGAAACTATATATTTGCGACAAAATATATACGATAATGGATTATTCTTTCTGTTCTAAAAATTTATTTTCGTCTATTGCAAAAATTGCGATTTTTTTCAAATTAGTGCACTAGGAATAAACGTACATAAAAAGCTTAAATACAAACACTTAGTAGCAATGAAAACGAAGGAATGCAACAGAAGCGTCGAAGTTGCAAAGTATGCAGGTGTGGGTACCCGCATGCTTTACACTAAGCTTCTGTTCTTAAACCTTACACTGCATCTAAATCTATATGTCAGAACTGTTCTCCCAACCGATAACACAACTCCTTTCACATATTCAAGATTCCGTATATATATAATGCCCCTCAGGGTTTAGTTTGATCAACTAAAGGTTCCGCCAAAATATTATACCAGATACTACTGAATCAAAAGCTCCAAATGGGGAAAAACACCTTCTTCCTGTTGATTTTGTTCTTCCTACTTAAATTTGTCACTAATGCCGCAAAATACCGTGCATGATATGGTGAAGCTCAGATTGAAGACGAGCAATTAAGACGACATCGGCTAATATATATATTACGTTCCTCAGGGTTTAGTTTGGTCAACTAAAGGTTTCGCCAATATATTATACCAGATACTACTGAATCAAAAACTCGAAATGGGCTAAAACACCTTCTTCCTGTTCATTTTGTTCTTCTTACTTAAATTTGTCACTAATGTAGCAAAATATCGTGCATGATATGGTGAAGCTCAGATTGAAGACGAGCAATTAAGACGACATCGGCTAATATATATATTACGTTCCTCAGGGTTTAGTTTGGTCAACTAAAGGTGTCGCCAAAATATTATACCAGATACTACTGAATCAAAAACTCGAAATCGGCAAAAACACCTTCTACCTGTTCATTTTGTTCTTCTTGCTTCAATTTATCACTAATATAGCAAATATCGTGCATGATATGCTGAAGCTCAGATTGAAGACGAACAATTAAGACGACATCGGCTAATATATATTACGTTCCTCAGGGTTTAGTTTGGTCAACTAAAGGTTTCGCCAATATATTATACCAGATATTACTGAATCAAAAACTCGAAATGGGCTAAAACACCTTCTTCCTGTTCATTTTGTTCTTCTTACTTAAATTTGTCACTAATGTATCAAAATATCGTGCATGATATGCTGAAGCTCAGATTGAAGACGAACAATTAAGACGACATCGGCTAATATATATATTACGTTCCTCAGGGTTTAGTTTGGTCAACTAAAGGTTTCGCCAATATATTATACCAGATACTACTGAATCAAAAACTCGAAATGGGCTAAAACACCTTCTTCCTGTTCATTTTGTTCTTCTTACTTAAATTTGTCACTAATGTAGCAAAATATCGTGCATGATATGGTGAAGCTCAGATTGAAGACGAGCAATTAAGACGACATCGGCTAATATATATATTACGTTCCTCAGGGTTTAGTTTGGTCAACTAAAGGTGTCGCCAAAATATTATACCAGATACTACTGAATCAAAAACTCGAAATGGGCAAAAACACCTTCTACCTGTTCATTTTGTTCTTCTTGCTTCAATTTATCACTAATATAGCAAATATCGTGCATGATATGCTGAAGCTCAGATTGAAGACGAACAATTAAGACGACATCGGCTAATATATATTACGTTCCTCAGGGTTTAGTTTGGTCAACTAAAGGTTTCGCCAATATATTATACCAGATACTACTGAATCAAAAACTCGAAATGGGCTAAAACACCTTCTTCCTGTTCATTTTGTTCTTCTTACTTAAATTTGTCACTAATGTAGCAAAATGTCGTGCATGATATGCTGAAGCTCAGATTGAAGACGAACAATTAAGACGACATCGGCTAATATATATTACGTTCCTCAGGGTTTAGTTTGGTCAACTAAAGGTTTCGCCAATATATTATACCAGATACTACTGAATCAAGAACTCGAAATGGGCTAAAACACCTTCTACCTGTTCATTTTGTTCTTCTTACTTAAATTTGTCACTAATGTAGCAAAATGTCGTGCATGATATGCTGAAGCTCAGATTGAAGACGAACAATTAAGACGACATCGGCTAATATATATATTACGTTCCTCAGGGTTTAGTTTGGTCAACTAAAGGTTTCGCCAATATATTATACCAGATACTACTGAATCAAAAACTCGAAATGGGCTAAAACACCTTCTTCCTGTTCATTTTGTTCTTCTTACTTAAATTTGTCACTAATGTAGCAAAATATCGTGCATGATATGGTGAAGCTCAGATTGAAGACGAGCAATTAAGACGACATCGGCTAATATATATATTACGTTCCTCAGGGTTTAGTTTGGTCAACTAAAGGTGTCGCCAAAATATTATACCAGATACTACTGAATCAAAAACTCGAAATGGGCTAAAACACCTTCTTCCTGTTCATTTTGTTCTTCTTACTTAAATTTGTCACTAATATAGCAAATATCGTGCATGATATGCTGAAGCTCAGATTGAAGACGAACAATTAAGACGACATCGGCTAATATATATTACGTTCCTCAGGGTTTAGTTTGGTCAACTAAAGGTTTCGCCAATATATTATACCAGATATTACTGAATCAAAAACTCGAAATGGGCTAAAACACCTTCTTCCTGTTCATTTTGTTCTTCTTACTTAAATTTGTCACTAATGTAGCAAAATATCGTGCATGATATGCTGAAGCTCAGATTGAAGACGAACAATTAAGACGACATCGGCTAATATATATATTACGTTCCTCAGGGTTTAGTTTGGTCAACTAAAGGTTTCGCCAATATATTATACCAGATATTACTGAATCAAAAACTCGAAATGGGCTAAAACACCTTCTTCCTGTTCATTTTGTTCTTCTTACTTAAATTTGTCACTAATGTAGCAAAATATCGTGCATGATATGCTGAAGCTCAGATTGAAGACGAACAATTAAGACGACATCGGCTAATATATATATTACGTTCCTCAGGGTTTAGTTTGGTCAACTAAAGGTTTCGCCAATATATTATACCAGATACTACTGAATCAAAAACTCGAAATGGGCTAAAACACCTTCTTCCTGTTCATTTTGTTCTTCTTACTTAAATTTGTCACTAATGTAGCAAAATATCGTGCATGATATGGTGAAGCTCAGATTGAAGACGAGCAATTAAGACGACATCGGCTAATATATATATTACGTTCCTCAGGGTTTAGTTTGGTCAACTAAAGGTGTCGCCAAAATATTATACCAGATACTACTGAATCAAAAACTCGAAATGGGCAAAAACACCTTCTACCTGTTCATTTTGTTCTTCTTACTTAAATTTGTCACTAATGTAGCAAAATATCGTGCATGATATGGTGAAGCTCAGATTGAAGACGAGCAATTAAGACGACATCGGCTAATATATATATTACGTTCCTCAGGGTTTAGTTTGGTCAACTAAAGGTGTCGCCAAAATATTATACCAGATACTACTGAATCAAAAACTCGAAATGGGCTAAAACACCTTCTTCCTGTTCATTTTGTTCTTCTTACTTAAATTTGTCACTAATGTAGCAAAATGTCGTGCATGATATGCTGAAGCTCAGATTGAAGACGAACAATTAAGACGACATCGGCTAATATATATTACGTTCCTCAGGGTTTAGTTTGGTCAACTAAAGGTTTCGCCAATATATTATACCAGATACTACTGAATCAAAAACTCGAAATGGGCTAAAACACCTTCTTCCTGTTCATTTTGTTCTTCTTACTTAAATTTGTCACTAATGTAGCAAAATATCGTGCATGATATGGTGAAGCTCAGATTGAAGACGAGCAATTAAGACGACATCGGCTAATATATATATTACGTTCCTCAGGGTTTAGTTTGGTCAACTAAAGGTGTCGCCAAAATATTATACCAGATACTACTGAATCAAAAACTCGAAATGGGCTAAAACACCTTCTTCCTGTTCATTTTGTTCTTCTTACTTAAATTTGTCACTAATGTAGCAAAATGTCGTGCATGATATGCTGAAGCTCAGATTGAAGACGAACAATTAAGACGACATCGGCTAATATATATTACGTTCCTCAGGGTTTAGTTTGGTCAACTAAAGGTTTCGCCAATATATTATACCAGATACTACTGAATCAAAAACTCGAAATGGGCTAAAACACCTTCTACCTGTTCATTTTGTTCTTCTTACTTAAATTTGTCACTAATGTAGCAAAATGTCGTGCATGATATGCTGAAGCTCAGATTGAAGACGAACAATTAAGACGACATCGGCTAATATATATTACGTTCCTCAGGGTTTAGTTTGGTCAACTAAAGGTGTCGCCAATATATTATACCAGATACTACTGAATCAGAAAAAAACTCGAAATGGGCTAAAACACCTTCTTCCTGTTTTGTTCTTCTTACTTAAATTTGTCACTAATGTAGCAAAATATCGTGCATGATATGGTGAAGCTCAAGATTGAAGACGAGCAATTAGACTCACATCGGCTAATAGATATATTACGTTCCTCAGGGTTTAGTTTGGTCAACTAAAGGTGTCGCCAAAATATTATACCAGATACTACTGAATCAAAAACTCGAAACTGGCTAAAACACCTTCTTCCTGTTCATTTTGTTCTTCTTACTTAAATTTGTCACTATAATGTAGCAAAATGTCGTGCATGATATGCCCTGAAGCTCAGATTGAAGACGAACAATTAAGACGACATCGGCTAATATATATTACGTTCCTCAGGGTTTAGTTTGGTCAACTAAAGGTTTCGCCAATATATTATACCAGATACTACTGAATCAAAAACTCGAAATGGGCTAAAACACCTTCTACCTGTTCATTTTGTTCTTCTTACTTAAATTTGTCACTAATGTAGCAAAATGTCGTGCATGATATGCTGAAGCTCAGATTGAAGACGAACAATTAAGACGACATCGGCTAATATATATATTACGTTCCTCACGGTTTAGTTTGGTCAACTAAAGGTTTCGCCAATATATTATACCAGATACTACTGAATCAAAAACTCGAAATGGGCTAAAACACCTTCTTCCTGTTCATTTTGTTCTTCTTACTTAAATTTGTCACTAATGTAGCAAAATGTCGTGCATGATATGCTGAAGCTCAGATTGAAGACGAACAATTAAGACGACATCGGCTAATATATATTACGTTCCTCAGGGTTTAGTTTGGTCAACTAAAGGTGTCGCCAAAATATTATACCAGATACTACTGAATCAAAAACTCGAAATGGGCAAAAACACCTTCTACCTGTTCATTTTGTTCTTCTTGCTTCAATTTATCACTAATATAGCAAATATCGTGCATGATATGCTGGAGCTCAGATTGAAGACGATCAATTAATACGACATCGGATAACTGTGGCTCAGCACAAAACTCCGGGTCTTGTCGATTATACTGATGCCATGGTTCGTTAGTAATAGTATCGCTATCGTATGTACCAGTTGCCGTTGTAGGCCACAATTCGATCACCCCCCTGCTATTTGGGTCTGAAATTTGATCATATGTTTGTTTTATCTAAATTTGTTTTAAGATGTGAGAGACGCGTAACGGGAACCAGGTTTTCATGTGGTGTGACCGGGTGCCATGGGTACCGACAATTGCCTTT
>JASANE010024441.1:0-11173 GCA_030248225.1 Trileptium ribeirensis
TGAGCCTCTCATAGCGTTTTCTATTTAAGCCGGGCTTTACACTAATCAACAATAAGTTCCACTTGGCGTCTCCAGCAGTCCAAAATGAGGATTGAGATTTCCCCCTTGTCTTAGCACTTCGTAACCGGTAGGCCGATGACTATGCGGTTGATTTTGGTAGGAGAGTGTCAAGTGAACTACGTTATGTCGGCAGGGGACGGAGTTTTACTCATTTTGAAAGGTCGCCCCTGGTTACTATTTCGACAGCCTAAATAGACGGGGCACGGGCGGTTGTTGCCTTTGGCGATTTCCTAGGCGACCAAGGCCGCACTTTTAACTGTTCTGACGGATTGTCGTGCCCGTTCCACAACTGGGAATAGCTCCCGCCCTACGGTCTGGGTATTCTCTTTTGGGGTTGGTTTGGTTGGTTCTTTTCTTTTCTTTTGCTTTGTTTCCTTTTGTCGTTGTTTTCTCTTCTGCCTTCTCTCTATCGCTCATCCTATTGCCTTAATACACTGTACACATCGAAATTGTACAGTGTCTTGACTACACGATTGAAATTGTGCAGTCGAGTTATCATTGAAATTTTATTGAAATTTATCAGAACTCGATAGTCGAGTGGATAATACGGAAAAATCTGCAGCGGGCCTAAACTCCCCGTGCAGGATCGAAACTTAAAACGGGAATCGAAAAAGGAGAAAGGCAAAAAAACGACACAAATTCTGAGCAAGGGCATACATAGTACACAGCCCAACGGGCAACCAAAGAAAAATTAGAAAAATGCCTAAACTCAGCGATCAAGTCGCTCTGAAAAGAAAACGGGGTTTTGCACTTACTCGGTTTGGGGTCAAAACGAATCGTGAGAGGTCGCGATTTTTTCATTATCGAAAAGAGGATGGTATAGTCCATTTTCTCTGTTTAGGGGCGGGGCACGGTGCCGGGCTTTTGGAAGCGGGCACAGTGGTGGATTGTGATCACTAACCATGCGGTTGGTTCGTTTGAGTACGGGGAGTTTTCCTACTTACTATCGCCGAGCTTAACCACGTCTACGTACTATGGTGAGCGTTAGTAAGCTTAATAGTTGAACCAAGACGATTTCGAAGCAAACATGGTGAAGTAATATCTTTTACAAGCGCCTAGTAAGTTTAGTCATGAGGGGCTGTCGAGGACTCGTGACGTCGGTAGTTGATCCTTATGTGAGGCTCGTGATAACTGTCTTACCAGAGCACCACTCGAATACGGGCAAAATCGTGCAAAGATTGTGTAAAGTTCGCTCCTATCGGAGTGCCAACACCTTACGCTCAAGCTAAGGTTCTTAGAATTTGTTCAGTCTTTTTGTGTTTCCCAAATTTTCTTAACTCGTCCTGCGAAGTGAAATTTTAGGGCTTCCTAAAGCCCGGCGGAGGCTAATCCTCCGACCCTAACTGCGAAGCCAGTCCGAACTCAAGCAGCGGCATTAGCGTCGAACAGTCCACTAAGCTATAAATTTGAAAACCATAACCATAAGCGCAAATAAGCAAGCAAATCCCTATGGTTTCATTGTGAAATTTTACCGTGGTCGGCTCAGGAAAATTCGACAGCCCTAACTCAAGAGTAATAAGTCATGTAAAAGAGCGTGGACGAGAGGCGTCCATTTTACTTTGTCCTACCTAAGACCACGGGGAATCAAAATGACTTCGACTTTGGTGCCTATAATTTAGTACCTTCCGTGCAGTCGCTCGAGGTGCCCAAAACGGAACTCGACTTGAGGAGGTTTGTCTAATAACAGGTAAAAGTGTAGAAAATTGGCGGGGAAGGCGAGGTTTCCACTGATAGGCGTCGTTTCAACCTGTAAAAGCGAGGTCAATCCATGATCAACTAAATTTGTCTTTTATGAATGATCGGTTCCTGTAACATCTGGGGAAAATAAACCCCCAATTTCTCGATTCTCGTCCTAACTTAGAGCAGTCGATCCGGGCAGCAATCACTAGTCCCCTTCCGCGAGACGGAAGATGTCTGCTCGGGTCCTCCAGTCGTCGATTTCCATTCCAAACTCGAAGAACAAAAAGCACAAGAAAGCGAACAAACATTACGAAACTGTACTAGAAAACTCAAGCGTCAGAGCCGGTCAGTAGAGTCGACCGAACTCCGCGCTGCCGAAGTCGAACTGATCCAAGAGACGACGCGGCGGTCGTCGCCTCAAAATTTTCGCCTATATTGAAGGATAGCGATTTTGTCGCCATCCAATCGGTGAGGATCTTTTGACGCCCACTTTTTCGAGTTCCAACCCGGGCGCCCAATCGAAAAATTCCTAAGAGTTTATTTTTGACAGCTATCGTAAACCCTGGGTCCCCTTTAGAGAGAGTCGGCTTCAATCGAAATCGCCGAAATCAAATTTGAACCCTCCGAATACTCGGAGGTCGACCATCTGTGAGTTTTAGCCCAATCTCTAGCAAGATCTTGAACCTCATCCATCGTAACTTTTAAAATTATGTCAAAAATAGATTTGAAGATCATTACTCAGATCTCTTAAATCTATTACCTAATCCTAAATCGACTGTTATCCCCCCAACTGTTCTACAAAATGGTTGGATCACCCGTCAAATTTAAAATTTTGAATCTTCTTTTCTCTACAAAATACTCGGATTAAGCTGGAAATCTGTCCTCATTTTAGGACAGATTGGTCTTCTGGTCCTCATTCATCAAATTTCCACCAGCTAACTCGTCGGTTTGAGGTCAAATTCCAGCTATTTTAGCGAGTTAGCTGCCTCATCCATCACCTAATTAAGCTTACTAAGAGTCCATCTGGGGCCAAATTTTACTACAAAATCCGTGGGTAAACGTGCAAACATTGCACGTTTATATGTTGGCTTAAAAGATAAAGCCAAACATTCCTAACGTTCCTAGCTAATGGCTTTTCAAATATCCCGACAGGACGTCTTTAGGCGTCCCGAAGGGGGGAACCGAAGGTAGGAATGAGCTTATTTTGCAGTCAGGGGTGCAGCACATTCCCATGTTTCCTTTGGACTATCGGGGGTCCTATTCAGGAACTCCCGGAGCCCAGGAGAGGGCCCTAAACATACCCCCGTCCTTCCTAGCCATATGTGTCCAGTCCGTCCGTAAAACTTATGAATTTATTAGAGTTTTGTGCGTCTTGTCCCTATATGTCCTGTTTTTTGTCATGTCCTTATATACTATATATACATATATCTCTATATCCATATATACATACACATATACATACAATAGTCATGAGGACATAAACACACACTACACATGAGACACCCAGGCGACCTGAGCGACAGAAAGGTCGCTCTTTGGGTTCCGACATATATTAGTTTACAGGGTTTCAGCGGGCTTTCCTGCGCTAACGGTTGGGCGGAGCGACCCCCGCCGGGCATCGTTGAACTCGCCTTGATTTCCCTGTCCTGAAAGCAGCGGTTAAAGGGGCACTAAAATCACGACGGATAGAGAGAGTGTCGATAGTGGTGGGGGCGCTTTCGTCGGCCGTCCCGGGTTAACGGGGCAACGGACGGAGACCCACCGGGCATCTTTGGAGATGTCTCTACGTGGTGAATACAATGAGGGGCAATTTGCCCACTTTCGAGTTAGGGTTAAATTTTCGGTTGGTTTGTACCCACTTTCAGTCGGTATGCCAAATTGGGAGCACTTTGACGGGTTACGACAAGCTAGCAAGGAGTCAGGAGGAGACCCGCCGGATATCGTTGTGCTCGCCAAAAGCAGGCGCGTAGAATGAGGGGTCGAATGAGCCCATTTAGGGTCTAGGGTCAAATACGGAGTTGGTACAAACAGACGGCATTTTATGTTGAATTTTCGTAGTACATTATAAAACAGGGAAATAAGTTATATAGCAGCGGGATGACTGGTCAGGTCGAGACCCGCTTGGCCTCGTCAGATGCCTAAATGGGTAGACTACTTAAAAACACGCATACCGTCGATCAATGATCCGACGGTTATAAGGAAAACCAGTGGCCAGGGCGCTGGTCGGGGCATTTTGGGGGCGTTCAAGATGCTACAACAAGGGAGGATTTGTCCGGTGGGCGGAGAAAATAGAAGTGTCGGGACGGGAAAGTCAAGCAGCACACATGCACACACACATATATATCGCTATATGTCCACATATATATTTAGTTGATGTCTACCTGGAACCATGGTCACCAGCCAAACCTAGCGTAAGTATTGGCTGTTAATTTGGACGTTCACCCGTTCGTCCCCAAAATATCTCAGGAAATCCTCCAGCGATTTGTGATGTTTTGAGCTCGTTCGAAAGCCCAAAAAATTCTATACCGAAAAGTACTCGGGGCATTTTCGGTAAATCTGACCCGTTGTACGGTTACCGGCCGATAAACAGGCCCGAGGTCCATTATTTCCGAATCATCGGAAACTACCGTAACCCATTTGTTTCAGCTTACTTTTGCGACCATTAGGCTATAGTTTGCTCGAACCAGGTAAAGTTGATAGTCCTGAATTTGATTACTTTCCGACCCCTTAAATCGTCAGAGGCCTCCTATTCCCGGACGGTCAGAATTTTGAATTTTCAACAAGGGGATGGGGATACGTGGTCGAGTTCCGTTCGGGTGTCCTGTCCTGGTTAGTTAGGCACTCTCCTACATTCCTTGTCGTTCTGGGTTTAACCAAATCATCGAAGCCAGTTTCCTCTACGCTCACTTGCATCTTATCCAAATATGCAATCACAAAACATATCATGCAATGGCAAGTTATATCAACGGCAGAAAGCATAGTAATGACAAAAGGCATGTGCAATATAGCAATAGGCAACGCACTTAGCGGCAACCATGGCATCCTGTTACACCCGCAAATTTTGTTCCTGTAAACCTTATCTGGTTCGATTTAAGGTACGTTTAAGCAATTTCAGCGTCGAAATCGTGTGAAAGACACGTAACGGGCCGGAACAGGCCTGTTACAAACCAACCACAATCATATGCTATTTTTTGTAAAATTTAAGAATTCGACCACTTTTTAACTATATAGCGAAATTTACCATTTAAATAATAATTTAAGCCATTCGTTCTATCCATTGAGACATTAGCCCAAGTGAACTTCCGGGGCTTCCCGTTTTCCCTTCAGAAATTATATTACATTGTTGTGTGTGTCCTATATATTAGAGACACATTTTGTATATTTTCTTTTTCCCATATTCCCAACCATTACAATATGGGAAGTCGGGTGAACGGGAAATTCGGAAAACGGGAAATTGGGAAAAGGGGAATACGCCCACCACGAAGAAATTAATGACGAGCACCACCGCTATATAGCATATACAGATTGTGTGTGTCGATTGTACGCTATTAGACATATATATACAAATATATCAAGCGCAAGTATGTACATGTACGTGTTCTTTTGTTGTGTACACACTGGAAATATTATGTTTGAGTTTCACACACCATTATATATATTTGTCTGTCTTGATAATAATGGAGTCGTTTCGCTTTCTGTGTTTCTCCAATATTTGTTGTCATTTAAATAATATATTTGTTAACCTGTGTTTATGCTTTAGTAGCTGCCATATTGCGTCGTTCATAGAGAAATGTGTGAACTTACTCGACATCGTCAGCATATACACACGTGAGTATGGAAACATTACACTCGATAGTATGTAACAACCTTTGTGAGTTGTTTTACGCAAGCCGGGTTCTGCGTAACAACTTTCGTGAGTTGTTACGCATAAGCGTTTGTATGTAACAACATTGCTAATGTTGTTACGTGCACTTGCAACTTTATAACAACAATAGACTCCTGTCACTAACAGTCTTAACCATACATACTTAAGGATCGATGTTTCAGGGCATGGTAGGTGTGACAAAGAGATCGATCGGTCTTCGGCTTGCAACCGGTGCGCGTTGAACGAGACGCAGGGTGACCCATACAGTTCACATATTCCTACTAACCAGATTCACGTAGACACTATACATACTAGTCTTGAGCAACTGATGTAAAAGCCGTCGGTCGGCTGGCCAATAACTATTACCAATGATCCACCGTCTGCTACTGGCCGGCCTTTACCAATGTTCTGTCGTTTACAGCCGCGAGAGCTGCTAATCACAGCAGTTATGAGTAGTCGATCGACCGGTATTTTCTGTACATTTATATGCTGCTTCATTTCAACAATGTAATGACACTAACTAGATATACGTATGACTACGTCTGCCAATGTAAATTTTAGGGGCAGAAGTTAAATGCATGCTGTGCGGTTCCGATATACTAAGCCTAAGTCTTAGCCTTAGTCGACTTTGACTACCTAATGTTTAAATGTAAATTAAACTAACATCATCGTGCATCTTGCAACAGTAATCAAGCCTAAAATTTGTAGCAATACTGTGTCAAAACAAGATATATCAACTTCAAACATGGGAAGAGTCATGTAATTAAGTGCCTCCCAATAGTATATAGAAATAATTACACTAAAATAGAATTAGAGATGTAACTTTAACAATTTCAGGTATTACATTCTGACCTGTGAAGGAATTGTTGAATAACTGTTGTTGTTGAACTATTTTGAATAGTTAACGTGGCGATATATTGTGTATCAATCGCATCGGTGACAGTTATAAACTCGGACGATAGGATTATAGGAAATTTGATTACTCTGGACTTTTGAGGATGTCCAACTGTCGTTACGAGTAGCAATGAACTCTGAGCCTTTAATCAATGAGCGGCTCAAACTAAATCAATGACCAGAATATTAGAATTTTCTTCTCAGCCTGGCCTATAGGCTATAATACTATCACTGTCTATCCATATGTACACAAGCAATCTCACCTGCTTATTCTCAGCAATAATAGTACCCGCGGCGTTACACAATAATCACTGTATAAATACTGTGGTTCACAACAATCACAAACAAAATTGATGAGCTAGATACGTACGTACAAAATCCACAACACAATATCACTGTCCACCAAACTGACCACAGTAATAAATGTTTCAAACACGAAAAAGATATCTTTATTAAAATATCGCAAAGGCGAGCACGTGCTATTTTAATGCTCAACATAATGCCACCGTATGTCTATATATTTACTTCTTCACACAAAATTTTTGTACCACCTTAATATCCATGAGCCGCGTGCGCAGGGATGCTCAGGCCATAATACAAGTGAGCTAAAGTCAAAACTCTTTAAGCTGCTAGCGGATAGAGGTAACCTGGTAATGCCACCGCAAAGTCCAAACCACAACGTAACAGTGGCTTATGCATGAGTAAACGTAAGCTGCGCCCCTTACCATCCTCTTTTGTCAAAGCAAATGCCATTCTGTACACGGAACATAAATTTCATTTTCGCATTAAAGAATAGAAATCAGAAATTCATATTTCATACATTATAATTTGAAAATGTTCGCGAACACATTGCTGTTAAAGTACAGCATCCGAATTCCATTCGCTAATGGAGTGATGGAAAAGAAAAATGTTGCAATCGGATACGGCTATTGAAATCTGAGTTTTGTTCTGTAACAACATTTTGTACATGGTGTCAAAACTTAGATGGTTGTGGGCGCATCTTAAGTTTACTCTTGCACTACGATAGCCGCAGAAGTATAGCTATCGAACCACCAACCAACGAACAAACAGACTATCTCGCAATACCTATCGAATAACTGGGGCAGCGAAATAATCGTCAAACTCTAACTGTTGGATAAGACTGAGGCAGTTTAGCATAGTGTGTGCTAGATTAAATACTCTAAGCTTTGACTAACTTAAATGGCATTCCAAAAGGATTTGTAATATTTTGATTCGAGTTATTAATAGCAAAATGTTTTGGCTTATCCCGCCCGAATGGTAACGACAGTAATACAAGTACAACTACAAGCCTTCGGCTGTAAAATCTAGTAACGGATTCAAAACAATCTACAGATGTTCTAATTTTAAACAACAACAGATTAATTACAGCACGAAAACTTCAAATGTCTACTGAAATCAAATTTTGACTGACGACCCTCTAATCTGCACGACTGGTTTTGTGGAAGATTCGTAGATATATTCAAGCTCTATAGAATTCTGTTAACAACATGCATCCCAATAGAATTCGCCTGCCGTTCTTGGCAAGATAACTCATGACAGAAGTGTATCACTGATGGTATTAGGGGCTCAACATGTGTTGGTTTATATATACATATATACACGTAGTGACATATGTACCTAAAATCCTGTGGTAAAGCATCACAAAAGTGCCCACACGAGCTAATAAATAGCATAAAAATCATATATATGTAGGTCTATATTTCAAATCTTACAATGTGATATATGTTAAGAAAAACGACGAAGCATATATAGACAAAGTAACAATACTACGATGTAACATGCGATGTTCGTATGTTTATTTATGTAAAATTGTGGGACAATGTTTCAGCAATAAGTTAATGTTCATATGTTTAACGAAATACCGTTAAGTGCAAATGCCACTGCGACACAAGACTTTTCAAAACTTTAACCGTTATAATAGCCACAAAAACTATGCCAAGTGCCAAGGTATTACAATACTCACAAAATCATATACCGACTGCCAATACGGCGTGACGTGTTATGTTTTACGTAGCACTGTGAGTTACAGGGCTTAAAATACCTTTTATTGCAGTTTTTATATCAGATTTAGCCATTATATACGCCTCATCAACAGAAAATTGTGTTGCATAATGAAATTTGATAAAATCATTTATGATTTTTAAGTTACTCTGTATTATACAAATTAAATATATCGTAGCCAAATTTACTTTCTGTTCATCATTATTATTTTAATTAAATATTGTTTCAATTTATAAGTTATATTAAGCAAAGAAACTCAATTTTCTTTTTGCGCGAGTAAACTTATGCTACCAGTAACCATATTATTTTGCTATTTTGCTTAAAAATTGTTATGGAACACTCACTGGTATATTGCAACTCGGCGCAGGCATGTGCAGGAACATACTGCCCTGCGACTGAAGTTAATCCATTTTGCGTTCGTTAAAATTCGAAGAAAATAACTAAAATTAATGGTGAGAGTGAAAATTTGTAGAATTTAAATTAAACGATCACAACAACCAAAAAAAAGACCACCCAAACACGCAAAAATTTAACAAAAAAACAAAAAAAAAAAAGAAAAAACAAAACCCAATAAAAAAAACCCACCTCACCCACCACAAATTACCCTCCCCCCCTCTTGTAATAACGGTGACGCAGCTGCATGGCGCAACTTCCTAACACCATGCCCGTACGACCCCGGCTATCATAACCTCAAGGGCGGACCCTACGTTTTGAATATTAACCACGTTCCTTGGTCAGACCCAAGAAGTTACGGAGCTTAGCAGGCCGCAGGCGCGCTTCACGGGGTGTGTTCGGACCCCGCCCGATTGGTTGCGCACGTGTCTAGTATCTTGGCATGATTGCTGAGGTCCCCCAGGGAGGTTGACACCGAAACCTGCTCACAGGTCATGATGCCACACCAATATTCCCTATCTTAGCCTAACGGAAGTTGTTTTATCAGCGTGATTTGAGGTGAAAACACGTGATGATTTAGTTTTACTGAGTAAATTTTGAGTTCCACCGAATTTATCCTTAGCCGAACACTTAATCAGTTGTAGCCATGTGGCCCCCACAGGGTTCCGACATGCCCTGAAAGTTTAACGTCGGGCAATCTAATCGGTATCCTAATGACCTATTTATCCGTATTTAGTAATAGCATTTTCCTAGTAAATTTTATCCCTATTTGCGTGTACTAATTTCATGAGCGAGTTCGATTGACAAATAAGGTGGACCACTCTTGCTACAATTCCGTGATTTTCACACACAAGTACCAGTGGCGAACTGCACGTGTCAGGGCTTGGAATATTCTCCTCGTCAAGCCGTGGCACGCAGAGTTGGCCCGTCCATTCGGACGCACTTATAACGCTTGTATACAAACAACAATGGACACCAGGGATGATTTTCAACGTTTTATTTTCATATTATGTACAAAACAGATTAGATACAAGAGGTTCCAGCATCGTATAAGCGGACACGCGGAGACTGCCGTGCCTGTCCATTTCCTTGTCCGCGTCTAGTCGGGGCGCGAGGCGGTGCGAGCGAGTAAGTTCCCGGAAAATACCGGACCAAAATCTATACCCGAAACGTTCGACTGAGTCCGCTATAGCTCGGGTTATGTGTTCTGGCATGCTTCGAAACTCGCTCTAGACAACGCGGGGCTTTCCACACTCTTAGGGAACCGAGCGGGAAAAAGGTAGCTCGCCTCTTTTGCCCTGTAGTTTTAATCAAACGGGAGCATGAATCGGGGTACGCGGAAAGGCATGAACCTGCGACGAAAATTAGGCATAGTTACATTAATAAGATCGTCTAGTGTACGAGTTAAATTACGGTAGAAATCGACAATTACTTATAGAACAAATAATCGGGCGCTGATAATCGTCGCGCCATGAGCGAGGTGCCCGTGCGGGCGTCCACTAAAAACCTTGTCCAGCGGGCCATCGGAGTCCAGAAAATCCTCACTCACATACCTACCGAGTCTCTCATCGCGCTTTGTCCTTAGGCCAGGTGGTACACTACTCGATAATAACTTCAACCCGATGTCTTCGGCAGTCCAAGACGAGGATCGCAATTTTGCCTCTTGTCCTAACACGTCGTGCTCAGCAGACCGGGGACAATGTGGTTGGGTTCGGTGGGGGAGTATTTAGTGAGCTACGTTATACTCGCATAGGACACGGTTTTGATCGCTTAGGAGGTCTGTCCCTATAGCAACTTTTCAACTACCAGAACAGACGCATGCAAGAGCCGTTTTCGTTTAGGACAATGTCCGAGGCGACCAATGTCGCTGTTCTAGCCGTTTTAGAGTTGGGTATCGGGCCTACTCTATAGTCTCGGTGAAGTTGTCACTCTCGGTTGCGTTTAGTATCGATGTTTGAGATACTGGGCGCTCTGGAAATTTGTTCCCAGTCTCGGCAATCTCGGCGGGGTCCTAGGTGGGGCGGCAGGGCCTGCCGATTTGTCTCTACGACTTGACCGGGCAAGAGGGCATGGGGATCCTGCGATGGACGCGTCCGCGTCCCTCTTTTGGTTGCTTTGTTTCCTTGGTTTTCTTTCGTTTCCTCTGTCGCCTTTCTTTTTTTTTTTCTTTCGCTGTTGCTCTCATCTTTTGCGTTCACTCTCCCTAACTTGCCTTATAGTACTGTACGCGTTCTGGTTGTACAGCGACTCGACTGCACT
>JASANE010024442.1:0-15382 GCA_030248225.1 Trileptium ribeirensis
ACATGTCGTCACAACTATTCCAGAGTCAGACTTTAGCTCATTGAAAATTATAGCGCTTCATATTTTGTTCCAACAAATCGTAGGGTCGTGTGCTTATATAGGCTTTCATAATACGATGCGGCACACTTGACGAGTTTATCTAAGCTGTCTAAGAAGTTTATGTGAGGTTACATGTCCTGTTATAATAATGAGTTAATGAGTGATTTTAGTCAGCCTGAGATTAGTTGGAGGAAACATACTTGGCCAGGATTTCTTTTAACCACGGCTCTTTGTGCAAATACTGTTCGGTGTGGCTTTTGTCGAATTGGGTGCGCATCCCCAGTATCAATCGTGTGATATACTTGTGTCGCTTCTCCAAGGTTGTGATGGCCTTCCGAAAAAATATCCTCAAATTCCAATAGCAGTTCCCCTAACTTTTTCCGATCGCTTTCGCTGAGCGCACAATTAGATAAATCTAAAGCTTCATATTTTCGCTTGATGAGTGGTTTATCATCTTTTGGCAAATTTGCTAGGATTAATTTATCCGAACTGTATTTTTGGATATCAATATCTATTCGGTCTAGGACTATCGTATTCGCTGTTGCTAGTTTCGTGCCACGTGGAATTCAAATGGATCGCCACCAGGATTTAGAACTCGAAGAGGCGCCCATCTTTCGGAATCCGGGCATGCCTCAGTGCTTGCGACTAACTACTATGCTTCGGTCGATATTAATAGCTGGTTGATGTAGTATTGGTTCAGCTTCACTACTTTTGACTAGGCATATCAGCAGTGCTTCAGTTCTGGGTGGTAAACAGTCTGTTTCTATTAATGTTACCTGCAATTCGTTCTCCAAAACTTGTGCGTCATACATTCTAATAACGTCATCTCCAAGAATTAATTGCCCTTTATCGAAATCCAGTTTTCTGTCCCATTTGCATCAGTAGATCCCGTCCTATAATGACTTCGTAAGGCAATGGCGAAGCTACTACCATAATTTCTTGATATTATGACTGTCCTATAGTAAGAACGGCATCAAAAAACCCTTCAATTTGCATTAAGTGTCTAGAATCGGAACGCACTTTGTCATATCGCGTATTGTGTGAGCCGGAAACAATGTTATTGAGCCGTCCTGCTGCCGTTGCACAAAGAAGTGCCACTTTTGCACCGGTGTCAATAAGGGCACTCAACCTGATGCCATTTACATCAACATCGATGGTCCCATCCGATTGATTACCATGCAACGCCACCAAGTTATATGGATGAAAACTCGAACTCTGCTCGTGGCTGTCGGAGGCCGGCATACCACAACTACTTGTTTCGCCGCTAGTGCTTGTTACTAGACGAACTTGAAGTGTGACAACGGTATTTCTTGGGTCGCGATTAAATACGTGGCTGTTTGGATCAGTGTTTCATCGTGAACGTACAATCGGCTCCGCTGTGTTCCACTGTACTTGTTTACTTGCCTACCATAATTTCTTGACCAAACGCTTCGCAACCACACTCCACACTACCCTAATCGTCAGTATAATAACTGCAGCAACCCAATATCCACCACTGCATTGGGCCAAAGCTGAATCCTGTGAGAAAGTTAAAAAACCCGCTTTGACTATTTTTGATGCAGCCTTCGCTGCCACCGCCTGCGGTTCCCGGTCTTCCTTCCTGGTATTTCCAAAAAATTAAATACTTACTTCTGCTGATTATAAGCTTGCCAAATGTCGTTGAACGATATATGACAACGCATCTCGTGCATGCCATATATGATAATTGGATGGAACAAAAGTTCTGGTAATTCTGAGATATTTATACCAGTCATTAGTCGAAAGAGACGGTATATTCCTTTTGATGGAAGTAAATGACCGGTTCGTAAGTAGGAACAAGACCCAGCTTTCAGTGTGACCGGCAAAGTTTTCTAAGTACTGCAATCTACGTAGCGAGCATGCTGCTGAATAATGCTAGTTGTTGGATTGCATTTGACTGGGATTTCTGCTGTGCACGTATTATTCGATTTTTCCATCGTAAACTTACTGCTTTCCAGCTCATAACATGGTCAAACATTGATTTGATTTCCACCTGCTATTGCAATCAGATTACGATGCGCGAGTAGTACCCACATGTCTAAAGTCGGATTTGATATAATAGAGGACTCTAATACACTATACGCATTTGTCATTTGACCGCAGGCCGAGGTTAAAGCGTGCCGAAAGGCGAAGGACATACATTGCCTTATATGCACCTCTAAAGCCTTGGGCGTCCAAATGAGCATTTTGCCGTCCACCAGCCTGCAGGAACCTGCTTGGTAATTACATTTTGACAAATCGCTCGCTGTTGATTCCGGAAATTCATTCCGAATGTGGTTTGTAAACCTTGGCTTTTATCAAGAAACAATTTGTAACTTTGAAAGTGTACCAGGAGCAACAGTGTATACCACCTCCTGGGTAATGCCATTCCAGGTTTTTGTCTGTGGTCCAAATGTTTCCGACTTGTTTCATGGGTTCGGTACCACAAGCTTTCCGACGAAGCATGCGTTGACATTCATCGATGCTTACTGGTTCATGTATCATCCTCGTCTCTTTAAGATTTTCATGATTGAAAAAGTATGTGAATGTCCGCATTTCACGAGTTACTTTGTGGCACAACCACGCTTCAGTTACGTATTTCACGATATTACGTTTATACAATAGCATAGTGGCATCCACTGGCTGTGGTAAACGTTGTTGTGATGTAAAAACTCAGTTTATAGGGGAGATAATTGTCAGATTTGTCGGTGCCGAGTCGTATGACAGACCAACAGTTTTGGAAATTGAACCTATCCACTGGTAGAAGAATAATTGCTCAACAGACAAAATGTCGCCAGTATCAACAAGAAAACCGAGGTAAGCTACTTGCCAATGTAGAATGACGTCTGGCAACTTCATGTGCTATATTTGAAAGCTCTATTTGTACCATTGTGTGCTTTGTAGGGTTGTTGTTTACCAGACAAGATTATGCACTCAGTTGATTGACTTCTTGGTCGTTCTTGTTGTGATCGGCTGCATGCTGTAACTGATGATGATGATACCAGCAGATCGAACAGTTTTGTGCGAACTTGTGATCCATGGCAGAATTCGTTTCGTAAGATTCTACATTAGAAGTCGGTGTACGAGTTCCAGCGTCTAAACGGAATTCAGACGCCCGTCGTCTTGGCCGTTCAATTATTTGAAAACCTATTTATCGCACACGTTCTTATTCGGCTTCTTCATCAAATCTTTGTTCCCTTTCTGCTTGGAACTCTGCCATTAAGTGTATCCTTAGACGTTCTCGTGCAGATAACATATGTCCCGGCTGCTGTTCAAGTGGATGTTGTTCATCTTCGGGCAAATTTTTAAAGCTGGCGTATACGTTCTTCTTCGGCTTCTTCATCAAGTCTTTGTTCCCTTCCTGCTTGGAACTCTGCCATTAATTGTATCCTCAGACGTTCTCGTGCAGATAACATATGTCCCGGCTGCTGTTCAGGTGGATGTTGTTCATCTTCGGCCAAATTTTCAAAGCTGGCCACCGATCCGTCGAACAACACACGACGCTCGACCAGTTCAGACATCCTTGCAGACTTGAGTAGGTTTCCAGGGTTCGGTGCAGCATGACGCTGCACTTCTGGCGTCGCGAAGCCAAATACTCGATAAGATAATGATTCACCTAGCCGAAACATTCCTCTGTCAGTTAAATAAGGCTGTCGAGTCAGAATATCTTTACTGTGGTTTCGGAACAAGTCGTCATTATCCAGCATATATGATGTGATGCCAGATTCCGGCAATGGATTAACCGATTCTCGTAGGCAGCGTCGAATAAACTGTAAATAATGTGGCGAAATATCACTGCGATCTGTAACATTGGACCAGTACACTTACTCTATACGGTGTGTGGTACTATTTAAAACAAAATAAGTAAGACGTAGACCACGTGCCACAGACCGCCCTATTTCCTCTTGGTAAGTAGGTTCACCATTCCTACTCTGATTAAGGTTGTAAGTTCCGCATGTATGACGACGATAACCGGAACCGTCACCGTTAGGGTATTTACTCGCAGCGCTTCCTCCACCAACGTGTCAACTTCTTCAAACGCAATCCATGCCGCTATTATAGTATCACTCCTGGCATAACTGCCATACGTTGTAGCTGATCGTCACCAAAAACACATACTGAGATTGCAAACGCGCTCGTAACACTGGATTTATGTTTGGAACAATTCGTAGAATCGATCCTTTTTGATTTTGATTAGAGCCAGCAGTTCCGGTGATACTTCTACTTCGACCTCGACTATAACCACGCCTGGTGGCGGACATTCCACTAACTGGTACACTGGTTTCAAGCTGGACTGGTTTGTTGGAGCCAACTGCGTTTTTATTCATAGCGTAGCACGTACAGATGTCAGCTTCAGATTCAGGTGGCATCTTGTTCTTCTTTTCACTATTGTTCGGCGTGTTCAAAGCGGTTTGGAACATATGCTGTACGAGATGCCATCTTGTACTTCTTGAATCTAAGGTCAACGTGTCAATGAACGACGTGAGTCCATAGTCCTCTATGTATGAATCATGTTGGCGTTCGGCTGCGTTTTCTACAGTCGGTTCTACGCTGTCGACTGCGTGTGTGATATTAGCCCTGGGAACGTGTTGCGTTCCACTTCGTCCTTGGATGTTATGATTTTGAATGTTGCTAAATCTATCGATCTGTCGGTTCGGATGGCCCTGGCGGACACATGCACGACACTCTTCAGTATTGTGGCCAGTGACCGTATGATACTGGCAAAACTTCGTGGAACGCTCGTTGTTACGAAATGTTCGGCAATCCGGTGCTATATGACCCACTTTATTAGATCTGACAAATTGATCTGCTATTTGAAGTAAATTGCTGTCGGTCAAACATTGGAAATTGTCTGTGGTTTCGATCATAGTCAGTTATGCGTGAATAGTCAACGTTCGCCGAAGTAGTTCTTGGCTGAGAGCGCTGTGGTTGTTGGAATTCATCACATCCGCGTTGCAACTGGCTCACGGTAGTATTCATATCTTCAAGCTTTGAAATGCGTTGGACTGAAGAATTAATACATGCCGGCTGTTTCGTCACTAATGTATTAACCGGCGGCATATTTTGATGGCTGGCGTGCGCTTCTATTTGTTCAAGCTGTCGGAAGATATTGGCCAGAGCCGTCATAACCCCGGCATTTGCTCTGATCTTTGTTTCAATTCGTTCTGCATCGAGAATGGCTTCCGCCATGGTCTTTGGACCCACAACTTTCACCTCTTCTCGAATTTGCGGACGCAAGCCAGCTATAATCTTATTTCGGAGGTTGTTTTGCTTTTCTTCTGGTACGGTCACGTAACTCAGTGCGGACAGCGCGAGTTGCGTAATTTCACGCGTATAGATAGCAACCGTTTCCGTCGGTCCCTGTGTTCTAACATTGTACTGATCCCTTAAATACCTCTTTCGATCCTCTGTCATTAGTGCAGTCTCCAGTTTTGGCACCAGCTGCGCATAGTTTCTTTTTATATCATCTACTCCGTTATAAATGAATTGAGCGTGTCCCGACAAATGCACACCTAGTATGCTAGCTTTATTTTGATCCGGCCATCCGTTATCAGCGAATTTCATTTCGAACTCATTACGCCGCCAGTTGTTGAAATCATTACTTTTTTCACCGCTGAACGGTGTAATCGAAATATTGGAACCGCGTTGACTCATGTTCCCACTAAGCTGCTGATCTGATGAATTCGTAGGCAGGCGAACGATTCAAAATATCCTCGTTTATATGCTGTCCTGTCTGTTCTTGCTTTGCTTTTACCGCATAGTCAGTGTATTATATTTGCTTTGCCTGACCAGCCACTGTTTGGAGTAATATGTGGCTTTGTTCCGCAGAATCGCGCAAATACTGTGTATTTCTCTGGATGCTTTCGAATGGTTGGCTAAACTTAGTATAGTTTTGAGTGATCAAAGTATCGCGTATGGCATTAAGCTGAAAGTTAATCGATGGTATGGTTTTGCAACATGCGCTATCAAGATTGAGCAGGCAAGTTTGCTGATTTGTCAGAATTTGACATAATATTGTGGAGTCGTTTTGCCGCTTTGCTATTAAATTGAGTTAACTGCACATCTACTTTAGTAACGTCGCGTTGCAGTTCACGATTATCGCGAGCAAAGCTATTTTCCGAAATCGATGTACTTCGTGTTGACGACAGATTGCTACACTATTTCGGTACGGTATAATATGCTAGTATTTTGAAACGCTATACGATTACGACAGTTTGATTTAATTTTAGTTTACAACATTGAATAACCGCATAAGCAGAGGAGTTGATGAATCACGCATTCAAACAGAGAAGGAACTAGCAGACAGTCAGCGTATCCCACGGCTAATTGAGCTATCAGTTCTAGGTATAATACTAATTTATGCAGAAATTTTGCAGTAAAAACAGGAAGTATTTAATAGGGGCGAGAGTGATCACACCGCTGCCACCAATGTAGCATGTCTAAAAGTCCAGCAAGTCTAAAAAATTAATTCGACCTTGGCTTGGACCTTATCGCATATTAAAAAAGTTCGAAGATTGAACGGGGGCAAAATTGAACCTGTTAAAAACCAACAAAATGCGCCACGAAACGAGTGAACGTATGAAAGCGTGGGTTCGAATCCCACCGCTGCTGTCAATGTAGGATGTGGCCGTAAACTAATATAGTGGGAGCGTTAATAAGTGTTGCTAAGAAGTTGCTTTATTATCAGTTTCTCGCAATGAGTTGGTGCGATTATTTCACTCTGGTAATAAAATATAGTTTGTGAAGTTATGGTGCACATATGTTTGCTCAAGTCGACAACCTTACTTATACCGTCTTCCTACGACGGTTTTCGTGATAAACCCAGTTATTGTCAAAACATCGTTTGCAACAACGGTACTCTCAGCGATCATTTCACCAATAATTTATCGTTTGAATCGGATCCTACTCCTCATAGCTCCATATTTAGCTTTCGTGTCTCGTATTGCCCGCAATGGCTCGTTTACGTTAATTTGTGTGCGCCGTGACCTAGCTATGTCTCAACAGTCTGGTTTTGCTACTTGGGACAATCAATAGTCATGGCTGACTGTTTGTTTTGTCCGCATTTCCTTAGTTTGCTAAGTTTGATAAGCTGGGTGTCGTGGCGGACTAGACTGGACAAATAGATGAGTCTCGGCGTACTGTTCCCGTGCTGCGCAGCTGTCAAAATTTAAATTTCCCGCATTGGACGACTGCAAAAATTGAATTTCCTTCCCAGTATAACTGCCAAAATTTGAATTTACCACGCTGCACAACTGCCAAATTTTGAATTTCCAGAGCTATATAATTGCCAAAATTCAAATTTACAGTTTTGGACATGTGCCAAAATTTGAATTTGCCGCGCTGGACAGCTGCCAAAATTTAGATTTACAGCGTTGGATAGCTGCCAAAATTTGAATTTCCCTCGCTGGACAACTGTCAAAATTTGGTATTTTCGCGCTGGATAACTGCCAAAATTTGAATTTCCCGTGTTGGACACCTCCCAAAATTTAAATTTACAGCATTGGACACTGCCAAAATTTCAATTTTCCGCGCTGGACAGCTGCCAAAATTTGCCCCATAACATCGCTTATACATTAAGATATGTACGACCGATATTCTATACTGTCTTTTTGGGCTATTAAGGACATATTAAATAGTCAGCGCTGACTGATAAAATATCCACACAGTCACGGCAGACTGTCGCATATGTCCATTATAGTAACTACGTCGTTACGCGGACATGCTGACAGTCAACGCCCGCTATTAGGACATAGCTAAGCCATGGCGCACACTAATTAACGTAAACGACCCAGTAACATTTGCTTCATGGATATTTTCCAACAATTAGGCTTATATCAGATTGTTGCCATTTCTCACACGAAGGGAAAATTGTATCGATCTCTTGTTAACTACGTTACCACTAAACATTATAAACATATTAACTAGGCCCAAAAATGCATCATGCATCGATAGATTTTCATTTACCAGGATTTTAAACTTTTAAGCACTTTTAAAGAGTCAGCTTTTTACCCAGTTTCGATTGTTCCGACTCTCTCGTAGGAGTATCTGATACTATAAAACGCAAAACACTCTTCAAAATGGTTGGTTTGAAATAATTTTGCAGTTTAGTAGAAATTTTTTAATTACTTAATATGTTTGGTCCCTTAAATCAAAACTAATCCTATGTTGCTGTATGTTTATCACCGAACGTAAAGGGACTTGCTTCCAAATTTCAGTTTATTAACTTGTCATTTATTTAAAAATTGCTTTTTATGAATATACAGTGTTATCGGTACACCGGAAATAATTTAACCATTGCTTAAGTTTCGAGTTCACAATGAGGGTCTTAACGCCTGATATTTTTAGATAAACATATTTTTAGATTTTTAGATAGCCTTCCGTAGGTCGGTATGCTCTTTGTCAGTAAAGCTTTTCTTGTTGTTATAAATCTTCTCTCTATTACTGTGACTTCCATATCAGAAGCTTATATTGTTCTAACAGGAACCAGATGTTTTACACGGACGTTGAATTTCTATCATTTTAGGGTCATATGTGCAACCTAAAGCCTGTTATATTGTGATCTATGCTCCTATAGTTATGCCCAGTAATATTTCGAACCTATGTAGTCTTCACTATGAAATACAAATTAATCGTTTACCAGTTAACATCAATAGAATAAACAACGCAGTAAACACTTCAATCGCATTTTCTTAGTGCCATATTAATGTCATAATGATTTGATATGTTAGGATCATCATTTATTTGCTTGGAACAAAAAAGATTACAAATGTTAAAATTAATATTTCAGTGGGAGTTGAGCACACACCTTCTGGACTGGTAGGTCGGGACAACGCGCTGGACCACTCGAAGACCTTTTACCAAAGATGTCCTGCATTACATTGCGGGGCAAATTTACTGCGGTGCCAGTTTCCAAAAGAGGTTTGAAAAATACGCAAATATTCTAGACTTAATAATTTCTAGCGGGTAGAAAGTAATTAACAGCAATAAAACAGTGCGGGTTGAAAGTAAATAACAGCAATATACTTAAATTAATGTAGCAGAAATAAAGCACGTACAGGTAGTTACCCGGATTTAGCGGTTAGAGCCGGCAAAACCGTTACACAACCGGCACTCCTTTGGCACGAAGATTTGTATTACCTTTGATATCCTAGCCCACGCGTGTTACTAGTTTTGTCCAACCACTGGAAAAATAGTAAAGATACTTGCAGCAGTTGTTTATGTTATGCAGAAGCAGAGGACGCAATTATTGGTAGCTATTAGCTAGGATAGGCCCAACGGTAATATACAGTAGAAACTATAAAAGAATTAATTCTAGAAGCATAACGATATTTTATGTGAGCATGCAAATGCTGGAAGCATGATAATATTTGTCTCTCCATTACAATTATTTAGGCGTCGCACGGGAATTGATAACATCAATTTTCTGCCTGCATATTAATTATTGCTATCGGAAATTGGCAACAATTGAAAACTAATATATATACAAATAGGGTTATGATAACTACAATTATACCTACTATTGGCCGTTACGAAACTATTAAGCTGCAAGTGTGAAAGGTTCGTCAGCTTAGGGTGGGGAGTAGTATATGGTCCTTGAGGGGGAGTTCGTCGGGAGCATACCTCCACCACCTAAGACATCCTTGATTTATGTCAATTTTGCACCGATTTTTGCTATGTTTGCTAAAATCTTCAACGCTCGGGTGCCGGGGGGGGGAAGAACAATGGTCTTTAATCCAACCTTAGGGGTAACAACAGTTACCTCCCTATCAACACCTTTACATTAAATTAAGCTATTAAAGTGACTTGGCAAAATTAAAACCTTATGAACATAATGCAACATATAATATTGCTCAAGACAGTAAATTAACATGGTACGGGGCATTCCGGGGTTAAATATGCCTTAAAGGGGCTTCTCTGGCCCTAGGGAAGAGCCCCTACTCCCATCGACACCTATGTATTTAGCTGACATAACAAAATTAGAACCTTACCAACATAATGCAGCATGTAGCATTGCTCAAGACAGCAAATAACTTAAAAAAGTAGCTGCACCACTTAGCGCCACAAGATTTATAATGCCGGTTCCAAAACACTTCACCGGGTGCGAGAGAGATTGCAATTATAGTTTATAAAATTTACATGAACCGTAGCTCCTAATGGTGTTACTTGAAGTCTGCTTAATTTTCATAAACCGTAGTTTTAGCTTTAAGCATTACTAGCAGCTAAAATAATCTGCAATTACTATTGTGCGGTACTTTACTTGAGAAAATACCGTCTGCTTTTGTGGACAGTTAAATTAATAGCATCCAAATTGGAAAAATTGATATGTAATTTGAAATTTAGTAAATCTAATAAGTCGTACGTTTAAAGTTTGCTAGGACCCAAATAATCTGCAGTTACCACTTCATGGTACCTTACAAGATAAAATGCCGTCTGCTTTTGTTGATAGTTAAATTAATAGCATTCTAAAATTTAAATCCGAAGACGTGACAATATGTATGTTGAAATCTGGTATAGTTAATAACCTTATTAGCGAATAAAATAAAACTGAATTCGCGATTCGATATTTGAGCTAAACGTAGTCTCTCCTCACATCGCTTGCCATTTGGCATATTCTCTAGCTGATTTAACAGCAGCGTACGAAGTCAAAAATTACCGACCCAGTCATGTCATACAAATACATAACTGTTAAGTTATTTTGTACGTGATAAAAGATTATTTTTGTTTCGTACAGCAAACAAAAGAATACAATCGAAAAAGCGTTAATACATCCCTTTATATATGAGCTATAGGTTTCTATAGAATTTCAAGTACCTTGAGATATCTATCAGTTTTAAGAGTTTCCAAAACGTGCTTCGTTCTTTGGTTTTTAGTAAGACATTGACAACAAATTCACGAAACGAATTCCAAGCGGATGTTACGCGGGCTGCGAAAGAATGTTTTGATGCGTTATTCTGGTCTTTGGCTTGTATAACTTAAACGCATTTCAGCGCGAGTAGGCAAAAATTTATTCATACCTAAATTATTGTGATTGTTTAAACAAGTGAAAACCATTTGCAAGTCAAATACGATTCGCAGCTCCTCTAGACATTCAACCTGCGGATGTTACAGGCGAAGCAGATATGAGCCAGTCATGGCATATATCATGCGAATGAAATAATGTGCACATTTTCAGCGGTATCAGTGTCAGTTAGGCAGCACGGTGACCAAACCTGATTAGAATATTTACCCAACGTAAACAATGTGCGTACGTAAAAGAGTGGTTAGGTTATTTAGCCCTGCGAAGGAGAATATTTATTACGCGACAAGCTTTTTGCAGTTATATCTGCGATGGAATAAATCAAGATCTCTACAGTAGTCAATTGCTGGTGGAATATCACTGTTCAGTGAATAGCGTGTGTCGTGGTTAGTTCTACCTAAATGTAAAACGCTACACTTGGACACTAAAATTTTAGTTGATCTTTGTCTTTTAAGATAAATTAAATGTACAAATTTTCACTATCAAGCGAGCATTGGAATATTCGTCGTACTTCATATGTTCGCAAAGGTGGAGCGTCGATGTGCAATTTAACATTGTCCGCAAATATTTTACACTTCCTAATAATATGCGCAATATCATTTATATACATTAAGAATAAGGTTGGGCCCAACACGATTTCCTATGGTACACCCGACTTGACTGCAAACATATTGAGAAATTGGTTTCCAGTTATCAACTAACAAGATGTGTCAGAGCGAATACGAAGGAATTTTGTAGGTGTAAATCATTGCTTCCAAGCAGAAAAGGTAAAGGGCTTGCCCAATCACTACTTGTTTTGCCACACTGCTGGATTTCATCGTGCATTTTCTGTTGGTTATTGCAAAAGTAACTTTGAGATTGCCATTTGCTATCCAAACCATTTCTAAATGCAACTGTTTTCCTATAGATTATGCCATGTTTTTCTAGAAACTTACTGTTGAATTATTATTTCAAAACATGATTTGAAACGATACATAACAAGTTAGTTTTTGATTGATTTCCCTAATGCTGTACTACTAAATCGTTTACTATTTGCAATGTGGTCTGTTTTTACGCTGTTACACAAGTGAATTACCAAAAAATAAGAGTTTGAATACGGAACTTGCGATTGTTACACAAATATCTAAACCACTGGGTCTAACGGGACAATAGCTGCATCTGTTTACTCATGAATTCCTATTTTAAAATTATAATTTGCACTTACACAATTATCTGGCTTTCTCCAGGCCAGAACGCATAGCTCACGTCAGGTGGAAAGTGTCGATAACAATTTTGCCAATTATCGTCTAAATATTTATCAATACCTCACCTGACCTATAGTGATTAGTATTAAATGTTAACTGTGCTGTGGATAGGTTTGTCGTATTACGAATTGCATCTTTGCACTTTTGAACGTTATAAAATACTGAATTGTGCCACAGTCCCATAAACACAACACTCGGAGATTTGAAAATTACTACTTCAGAATAAGCAGTCAGATTTACCCAGTTGTACGTAAGCTATATTTAGTTTGTGCAGTCAAGTACAATATGTAAAATAGTATATATAATAGGATTATCTATAATTATTAATATTTCAATGTTTCACCACCACCATGACCACATAATTAGGTTGTGTACCGACTGATCAACGGTTCAGTATTGATTTGTATACAAATGCGCATTGACAAAGTAAAGCTGAGGGGCGTTCACTAAACGCTGGTTGTGCCGGGTTCGCAGATACTAAGCTAGAACTTCAGCTTTGGTCTTTATATAAGCCTATAAAACTAGGTTGAGATGCTGCCGTCGCGGAACCCTTTCCCATACTAATCTGTTCTTCTTAAGGAAAAAGTTAGTTAGTTTAGCCCCACAGCTTGTCTTGAACTTGAACTATCGTGTTAAATTTTAGAAATACATAGATGCTATTTGTATTTATAATTGCATTAGTTATATGCACTGTATGTACGTATATGTGTATATTAATTATTGACAATCTTGTTAACTTATAATATTATTTGCGTTGTCTTGCGGTTGCTGATACTGACTGAACTTTAGAGCCGAAGCGGGACCAATTTTAAATTTTGGGTTTTACACCGTGGATTAATAACGCATCGAGTCACATCAATACAAACAAATACAGCATACAATGCGTGGTAACTATACAATGGGGTAACGTACTAATTATCTTAAATTTTCTACAACTTATTATATACGTAGTCTGTGTTCGTTTTGATTCTGATTGACAGGATTTTCATCTGCTCTATATTTCACATGTTCAGTTTGAATATAGGCAGTGCGTAACAAGCATAAACTGTAAAATACGGCTAGCTTGGCCGCTAACGAACGATATTGTTGATGATGTATACGGTAGTTGCTTGCCGGTTAAATTTTGAGTACAATCTGAATAAACAGATGTATGAAGTATCTGCGGCCGCAAGTGATATTATATTATAACTTCGTGAAAGTAATAATCTTTATTAACTATGTCATTACGCAACGTTGTTGGGGTCAACCACTTTAGGTTAACATGGAGAAATAATATATGCGGTCTGTGCTTCCTTTCTGATTCATATTTGTCATTAAACAACCGGATGCCATGGCCATAAACATTATTTCATTACTATGTGCATACAAAAACAAAAGAGTACGATATTTGCCCGCATGCAATGCTAATTCAAAGGTATTGCGGATACTTATTTGCATTACCGAGCTTAAAATACTTCCTCTGGGTTGCTTTATGTAATGTCGTTTTTAGAGAAGATTGGTTGAACCGGTGATAACACGTATCTAAAAAGAAATATAGATAAAACGATTATCACAAATTTAAATTATATGTAACACTATGAAACAAGCTAGAAAACAGGTATGATGAAATATTAGCTAAGTGAGTAGTTGCTTAAAATTAAAAATTCTAATAAAATTTAAATACATAAGTATTTAAAAGGATCGAAATATTCTTGCACAAACACTTTAATTTTAAGCATGCATCTAGAGTGCATGAACTTTGAATTGCTACGACAATTTGGTAATATGTAAAAAATGATGTACACGGATATAGCCTATCACAGGCTTAGCTCATTTTTGCATGCTTCGAATTGACGTTAGTATTCCATTCACAATTACCAACAAATTCAGGCAGCAGCTACATTACTTTTTGCGTTTATTTCAACATGTGTGAGCAGAACGTTTATTAATTGAAAGCTGGTTTAGACAGCGTAGTCTTGCTATATCCATTGTTATACAGAAAATTACATCCCATCAAATTTACAATGTGTAATACATAAAACAATAGACGGTAGAATTGGTTACTAATTCAAAGTTCTTTAGCAAATACTATTTTAGTGTGACGTTTCAGTCAATAAATATCGTCGTACTGAAATATGCGTTGGTTTTAGTTTGGGAAAAACATTCTCCGGTTCATCCTATTCATAGTGCGAGTACAGACTGACTACATATAAATCAATATCTTTTGCTTTATTACTAAATTGTATTTACAATCGTTAGGTAGCATGAAATATGTTAAAAGCAACGTGAGTTGGGTAGAGTTAAAAATAAGATAAATTTGAAATATACATATTCTCAATGTGCACGTCTTTTTCCACCGAAATTTCTGAAACTCTTTCTTATTCATCTAAAAGTTGTTTCTGCTCCCCTAAAATGAAATTCATGAAAACAATGCATAAAATTCTCATTGAATGGTGAATCTTATTTTTAAAGTACAAACAACTTCGCAATACTGTATATATTTGCAATACTCTACATATTTTACTTAGAACATTATTTGAAATTTCGTTAAGCTGCTACATTGCATTCCAAGATTAAGTGCATTTCTTTTACAAAATGTTCTCATCTTAATTCTTAAAATATATTAAAGTTTCCAATTTTGTGCGTAAATCATTTTGTTGGCTTTTCGGTTGTTATCTATGTTTTGGAGATTCGTGGTGATTTTCCAAATATTAAATTTTACATCAGAAATTCCATTCATTATTCCGGAAATAATTTGTCGCACATTCAAATATGCTCCGAACTTTTTGATAAGTGATTGACGGAACTGCGTCACTGAATTACATTTGATTTTGACATATATTGTTCGAGGTGGTCTTTGCTGCAAGTATTAATTTATTATAAAACTATATATATGTCTACATATATTCTAGATGTTTACATACAACATGAATATATAATATATTTATTTATTTGCAGATAGCGAGGGCTTAGTATTTCGAATACAAATTCTGAGTTTAAGTTTAGACCTCGAATTTTGAGTTGGTTTTCTCGAGCTATTTGATTTTGTAAAAACAAGATTATTGATCAAAATGGTTATATAGGTTACTTAATGATAAATATATTT
>JASANE010024447.1:0-10297 GCA_030248225.1 Trileptium ribeirensis
ACTAGGTTTGTTTACAGTAGCTTTTGACATTTTGTTTTTCAATCTATAATTGATTTTATGAACATAGATTATTGCGCTTAGAAATAATTTTCATTGATTAAAATATTTATTTTAAAAATGTTTGATTGAAGTTAAAATTAGCGCTGGTTTATACAAATAATTGGTCAATATTACGTAAAAATTACACAATGTTTCAGAAATCCTCTGAGCAAGCGAAGTCGCTATGATGCTGGATTAGATTCTGAGCAAGAAATCTATGAATATGGTTTGTAAACCTTTATCTTTTCACATTTCCGCAAGATTTATTTCGTCATACCTAGTTTATATATTTTGTTTGTTCCTAATGCTGTTGTAATATCCTGATGACTGATTTTATCTAATGCTACCTCAGCGAAATATCGTCAAAGACGTGTTTATTTTTTTGTTCGAGAAAGACTTGAACAAAACATGAGAAATTTTAGTCAAGGCCGTATCACATTTCCAACTCTTTGTATCTACAAATTCGAAACGTATATCCTATACCGCAGATTGGCTTTTGTCGAAAAATTTCGTTTTATTTTGATCTCTAAGGGTTTGTGTTTTCTGATGATGCCAAGTTTATACATTGGTTATCAATTACGATTTGCTGCATGGCTTGATTCTGAGTTTTTGTGTAAACTACTTATCATTTTAGCAACGAAGTTTAACTTAATATTGTGGGATACATTAAAACTAAATGGTCGTGATAAATGTAAACGCTAATCTGAGTTCTTCATTAGCTTAAAACTGGTTCGGAACCATTGAAAGTTGGATTTTGCCAATTGCTATTTAAGAATCTTCTACTTTCGGTGTTTTTCGAGGAGAACGAACGAAAAAAGTTGTCTAGGGATCCCACAGTAACTTACACTAGGGGATATTACATGCAAAATTTACTTGAGTATGCTAACTGGAGGAGGTCGATAAACCCTGCACCTATTTGGAAAATTCAGAATATTATTACAACAATTAAGGCTCTCGCAATGATTGGTGGATGTGGTTCTTTTTGATGTTTGCTGTAAAATAATTTTTCTCATGCGGTAATTTATGTTATTATACCTTTTGACATGGGCAACATCACTTTCATATAGCTCCCTGTTTTGAAAAACGCGGCGTAAGCAAACAACTTTTTTACGACGGTCTCGGTGTAGGGACGTTTAGCGCCTGAGGTGACTCACCTCATATCATGTTGACCTGATTATGACACTACCTTAAATTTCTATACCTTTAATTTTTACATCTTCAAAATCTCACTACAATGCCACAAAGTTCTCATGGTGCCGTCTTATCCCCCTCGTATTCCGGTACCACTTTTGAAGTTGTGAATTAGTTGCAATTACAAGCCTACTACAATGAAACATTGCACGATCACCTGCTTTGAAGTGGTTTGTTTGGAAGGCTATGTAGCAGCACCCGAAGAAGTAATACAGCCATGAAAGTTGTAAAATGATTGAGTTTCCTGGCGACGAAATGTAATATTTAAGAGATGCACGCGTACAACAGTTTGTTGGGTTCTATTTTAGAGAATGCAATGGCTAAGGTGGAAAAATGTAACGAGGAAAAATTAAATACCTAAGACGGACAATTGACTTGGGGGAAATAGATGGCCCCAGTTCTATACCCGCTTGAAAACATCTGCTTGCTGTGCTGTCGTTGGAGTCACAGTCTTTGCGACGATGACATCCTACTACCACATAAGATGTTTTTGTAATACACTACAAAGGACCAATATTAACGATTCTGTTGCCCCAGTTTAAGTTTGACTTCGAACAGTTCCCCGTTGGAAATACACAACCGAAACCAGGAATTAAAGTGGCGTTATTATAATAACTCTTATAAATACTATCATTGCGATCGCAGTTACCGCATCCCGCCTAGCGTCGTGTAAGGTCATTGTTTGGCATTTTGAAATTTCTAGAGATATAACAAGTAGCTGATAACATAATATTTGGAATTACACAAGGCAAATTTATGCTATGCGGCTGATTTTTCCAAACTACCACTGGAACGATGAGCTGGGGCGTCTCTCCAGATTGTAACTAAGAGAACCGAAACCACTTCGGGAGATTTCCCAGAACTACAATTATTTGTCATTTAATAGGCCTAACTTTAAACGATTTTTGGACTCTTAGGGAAAATTTGGCGATTTGTAGCCAAATTAGAGAAAATCTGTATGGTTTTACCTAATGCAGAAAAAATAGCTAATTGTTAGTCTTGCCGGGGACCTGTTCAGTTTGACCACAAAATTTAACTGTGAGCGCACGACGGTGGAAATAAGAGTTTCCGAAATACCTGCCTCCACTCTCAGGTCCCCCTTTACAGGAAAAACCTTTCCAGACTTAAAGCACGGACATCAAAGCCTATAGATCATTCGCCTCTAACAATAAATTGAGACTCACGGCAAATAACATTGGTTCATGTGTCGAATGGTACGGTCTGAGCAACATTGCAGCATTCGAGGAGACTAATCCGGTTGCGGTCCTGTGCGAACTCGACCCCTCGGGGAACTTTTTGTTTTAACTTAAAATATATGGACTTTCAGTATTATTAAAATTTGTGTAAGATTTTGGGCAAGAAATTGTAATACCACAAATACAGGACTAAATACATAAGTAAAGAAAATTTCTAGTTTCTAGTATTCCATCAAATTTGTAGTTGGTCCATCAAATTACGTTGTTATTATTGTGTTCAATTTGGCGCATATTCCATCGCATTAAGTACGTTGACCTCGTACCACATCTCTTTTCTCCGTGGTTTCTTTGATGTTTTGAAAACCATAATACAACCTGTCGTTGCATTTTGTCATTGCGTTTTCTAGTCATGCTTGTAGGCTTATAGTAACCATTGGAACTTGGACCGTGGAAGAACCCCTTTACTCGTGTTTAAAACATCCAAGAAAGTTGGTATATACGTGTAGTGTGCTGATGGCCCTGACCAACACAGATTTGTAGCTTTGTAATTTGAAGACCACAACTAGTTCGATTGCTGCTCCAGATACATTGGCGACACAACGGCGCAAACTTGACGGAGATGCATAAATTTTCTATGGTACCATCTACAGTAGATTTTTATCACCAGTTTAAATATGCATATAGACTACATGGAGTGGGCACAGTAACTGCAGTACCCACCAAAAATGACTGTCGCTGGCTTGAGAATCACTAGAAATATATTTGTTCTAAAACAGAATTTAATATTTAAATAAGTTTCGAAACCTCGAGCGAGCCACTCGCTCGAAATGAGACGATCAGGTCTGGCGAGTACTGTAGGTTTATGCGCGAGTAAACTCAACCTGCGCCCATCGACCATCGTATTTTGTAACAGCAGATAGCGAATCGCAAACCGATGTTACGAAACAAATGCGGAAATTTCATCGGTTTTTCGATGACAGAAAATTATTGTCAAAGTCAGCAACAATTACCAAAAATTACACTTTGTGTTCGAACAGAATTTTGACGATTTTGAATTTGCAATGAAAACTGTTATCTAACACCGATTAGCTTCTGATTTGTATTTGTGTTCGCGAACAAATTTAACGTAATATTGACGTCACAAATCAACCGTGCATGAGGTTTAAGTTACAGTGATCGCGAACATATTCAGCGAATCCAAATCCGGTAGTTTTTCGTTCGCAAAAAATTCGGTAATTTTCGTTGAATTTCGCGAACACGAATTTGTCGAATTATTGTCACAGAGCTGTGTGTTACCGAACAATTTCACGCCGCATTACGGTTTACCAAAAACGTTCAGTGACAGATATTTAACCGAAATAGTAAAATTACATTATTCATGGGCGTGGGTTAAGTTCACTATCGCATTACTGTTACTTGATTTAGTAAACTATTAACTACTAAATTGTACTGACAGATACCGAAGATTATCTCAAATGTGGTAACTGTGGCACTGTTTGTAAATCATGGCAGAAGTTCAAAGAACACCGGACTTCTCCATGCACCAAAAAAGATTCTGGCACAGATGCTGATATGAACGATGTTGGCAAGGCAGGTTAGTTAACCTTATGCATGATGCCATAAATCTTAAGTGATAAATGATGTATTAGCAGATAAGCACAGCTCACACAAATTATAATTTAAAAAGTATTGCGAAAACGTGTAGTGGTTCAACGTGGATCCATAAAAGCTTTCGCGAAATCCTAATCAATCTCACACGGAATTTATGTAATGTGTAATTTAGCTCAAACTTTGATCATCAGCGATCCGTGTGACTTGTATAGGCGTTGTCATTTATCACGGATTGGTATAATAATTGGAAGTATGCTCTCGCTGAACAGTCGATACCCCTAGTGCCGATTTGGATGGTGTGTCCATTAGGGCTGGTGAGCGCTTTAAAAATAAAGCTAAAGTAAACTGTAGGTGGCCGGTAATGTTACGAATAACGTTGATAGTATAGTGTGTTTTCATATGGCCTCGCAAAACTGTCAAAAATCCTAGGGATGATTTGCATGCTGCTCTCTCTAGCGGCGCTGGTGACGTCAGAAACCGAAAAAGACGTAAGTGACGTTAGTAAGCCGTAAATGACCAGTCACATTGTAATATTACATACCTAGTATCTTCTTCTGATAAAAAATAAGCATGAAAACTATCACGCGTTTAGTGTAATAAATTTTACTTGTCATAATTATTGAGCACGGTTCTAACGGCATTGACTGACTTTACCAAATTTTTTAACTACCGAGGTTAATCTAAATGGTTCTAGGTGTCTGTATCAGCGGTTTGCCGAAGTGGTACGTAAACGGTTAGTCGATATGCCTAGCCCTTCACACTCCCAATTTGGAGTGATCATCTAATGAAGATTCTTTGTATTCAAAACACTGATTATGTTGTATTTTTACTCTGCATACATTATTATGCCAGCTCTGAAATATGAATTGTGTGGAATATAATAGTAGCTTGTCTCATCGTCAAGCTGGTGATTTTCGACTGTTGTATATGCAATTCAGAATGGCGTACACAGCTATGTAAGGCGACAACTTAAAAAATGAGCCGAACGCGGAGATATTTGTGTTTTCGTGTATGGGCCAGTTTAAAAACGCCTTTTGACCCAAATCCAGCATCATAAAAAGCCATGTAGCAAAGCTTGATATACGTCTTATAGATGATTTTTCCTTTAACAAAATATTTAGCTCAGATATCTTGACCACTTGTCGAGATACAAACTATAAATTGTTTTGTCAGATCGTTTTGACCAGAGCTGGGCCCATTCAGCCTATTTTTACTATAAATTGGAATCCTATTCGCGACTAAATAATTTTAAGCTTTATTATAGAGATTTTCAGCTTTCCAATGAACTGTCGCGTGCCTCAATCCGACCAGCCAAGGTTGTTTTATGCGTGTGAACCACAAATCACGAGAAGTGGACACCGTTGAAATTCAGCACTTTGGCCGGTGGGCTTTCTTTGCTACGCTTGTCTCATTAACTACACTCAAAATTCAATAACAGTATTCTTATATTACAGACGGCGAACCGGATATGATCAGTTGCTTTATTTGCAAACAAGAATTTAATACTAGTTGGAAGCTGATACGGCATCTCGCAGAAAAGCACAACATGACTGTTTACACTGCTTAAGAAGCTATTGTGGAGGTAAGACGCAAACACTGTGTTTTTATTAGCCTAACTAGCTGTCTGTTATCTTAAGTTGTTTATATTATCGTAATAATCAACGAAGCTATGTATATTTAGCTATACTTTCAATATGGACTTGTTTGATAGGTTTGATAGACACACCTAGTGAGTGCTACTCGGATTTATTCAGACAGATATAGAATTAGATAACCTAATGATGTTAGCAACTTTTTCATTCGATGCATATTAAAATCGACAGCCACAGCCGGAAATAAATGCAAAACAATCCAACGAAGTTTGGATCGATTTCCATTAATTAAGTTTAAGTAGATTTTCATTAAACGAAAGTTGAATGATTTCGATTTTGGCACAATGAAATAAACTTTCGATCGATTGCGACTTCAATCGGTTTTGACTTCGATAGTACATATTTTTGCCCGCCGAAAATAAGTGTAATCTAAATCGATCGAAATTTTATAAATTTGAAATTTATTTTATAGCGCAAAATAGAAATAGTTCGAAATTTCGCTTTATTATTATCGCAATTTCCGTTGATTATCTTGCAGTTGTGCGGTTTGCGATATTTCACATAGGCTACAACTCTTCGCAGAGGCGTCGGATCAAAATTCAGAAGACTACCCACAGTACTAGCATTGAAAGTTAGATCATAACACTTTTTCCTGCTTAACAGTTTTTTCGTAACTAATACTAAGCGAGTCTCTCGCTTGCTGCAGGTTAGCGATTGATTTACAGGGCTTCAGCGATTTAAACATGTTAGTTTCAATGCTTTAATCTGAGTATGCTGTTACCCTTCGAAAACAGTACAGCTGACTAAAGATGGTTATTTTATCGCCAGAATTGCTCAAAGTATGTATGGTATTTTTTTAATTTAGTTGTATGTAGTGGTCTAGAATTGGACTTTGGATTTTCGTTGTTGCATAATACAATGACAGCAACGGTGTTACGTGGCATGTATACAGTACATCACCCTAGGCAATGAAGAACTGTACAATTTTGAATTTGTTTCAAGTTTTTATTTGCAATTTCCTGGTTTCTTTACGGACCCTCATGGAATTGGGGGTCCTGTTCGGAAAGGTCAGGGGGGGGGTCAAAAATGGGAGACAGCTGGACAAATGAACGCTTTTTTGAGAATTTTTGGGACTAAAAATCGCAAAGGTGGCGCGGTTAGATTGGGTGGAGGCCCCCAAAAGAGCACCTTCCGGTTTGGAGAAGCTAGATTTTAAAAGATCTGTCTGTGACAATTACGTAAATAAAATACAAACGGTTCTATGGTTTGTAAATGTGCTGAAAATGTTCTACACGTACAATCTCAGTGTATTGTTTGTTACATATATTACAACTTATCTGAAATTTTGGAGAATGCTAATGAACTTCATGGTTTGAACCAGAGGTGAATGTACTACGCGCCACAGTTATTGACTTGACTGTTGACACACTAAGCGAGCAGCGAACGAACAAAAACAAACTATTAAGCTTCAAAATAAACAATAATTACATTACGACGAACGAGCAGTTGTCAATAGATTGCTGTGGCGATTACTGTAGTCCTTGAATGTAGACTAGCCACATTCGCTCCGTTTACGCTTTGAGATGTTCAAGTACTAAGTAACTTTGTTAGAAGATAAAATACCCTTTCATACTTGCAGTCGCGGATAAAAAGTGCATTAACAGCAAACGCGAACGAAGGTAAACCGAAATGAACATTGGTACGTTCGTTTACAAGCGAACGTTTTGTGCTCCTTTTTTGCACTTATTTTTTTCAGTGATTGTAATGTACATAGGCGCATTATATTGAAATGTTAGAGGTAAAATTAAGTTGCGTTTATTAGCAGGTAAAATTAAGTTGCGTTTATTAGCAGTGCTTATGTGTCTGTCCTTTTGTAGCAAATCGAGTTATTAAACAGTGATCCATGCATTAAGCTTGCTCTTATTGATCAATTAATAGTGTGGCAATGGTATTCTCTTGGCTCGTCCACCAAAAATATTGTTTGGTGCTACGATGTGGCTTGATTTTTGGTTTAGCACGTTTGCACGTCACTTTGGAATATTACAATAGTTACGATTCTTATTGAAATTGATTTCTTGAAAATAATCTTTAAGATACAGTACCCGCCAAAAATGACTGTCGCTCGCTCGCGCGGCGCACACCCCGCACTCGCACTCCACACCTCGCGACTCGCTCGAAATAAATTTGTTCTAAAAATAGAATTTTACTATTAATTTAAATAGTTGCGAAGTCTCGAGCGAGCCACTCCACTGAAATGCACGTCGAAGATACGGTCATTATACAATCATGCTCAGTAATAAACGCAAATTTTTGACCAATAATTCGTGATTAGTAATTGAACAGGTGTTTATAATTTTTCGCGAACTGTTATCGTTCTCGAATTTTTTCTTTTACTTCTGAGCGTGACTGTATGTAACAGCGTTCAAAAGTTTTCATCATTAATGAAATAGTGTATTTTGTTTGATTTTGCGTTTAAATCAGCGTTACCTTAGATTTTACCCTTTTGCCCCAAAACAGCATTCACTGAAACCGTTTATAAATGCTTAGTTTCGATGACAAACATTGTTTGTAGTTATCTTTCTATTAATCTGCAAAGTTATTAAGCGGAGCGAAGCAAAGCGTTTTGTCTTCGTCAGAGGAGGGAATTTTTCACTGTCGGTCCTTCCGTCCGTCCGTTGAACTGCTGAACAACTACTGGGCCAATTACAAAAACGTTTGTTTTGTTTAAAAGGTCTCATATCGGACTGGTGCAAGAATGATTTTGTCAAATTAGTAATTAACTAATTAGTTATTGTGTCAGCCTATTTTTATCATTTTCAAACAAAAATTATTTTTCAATGAATAATTATTGTAAAGCTATTATTTGTGCTCATATTGCATCTCGCCGTGCTGATTATGAATCTTGTGTTTATTACTATTTGGGGATGTTGAAAATATGCTAATTAGTTAACTAATTAGCTAATTAATTATTAGCTAAATTTCGAAAATTTTCAAAGTGCTCCGAAAGGAAAAAATTGCACAAGGCGGTTTATTTCTATGACGTTGATCACGAATATGATATTTCTGAAGCTCTAAAACTTGGCCGTATATGCTAATTAGTTAAGTAATCAATAGCTAATTAGTTAATGTTATGCAGATTTTAAAATCACTTAAAATTGTTGTTTTTTGGCACTCGGGAGTTTTCGATATCGCTGATCATGAATATGTGACTTTCAACCTCTATAATTTTATCGTGTTTGCTAATTGTTAAATAATTAGATGATAAATTAATTTCCTAGCTTTTTTTACCTGGGAAGCGTTTTGTATGGTGGATTTGACATCAAATGTCTAAAACATGATACTTAGATTTATTTTTAGATGATACTTAGATTTTAGTTGAAATATATGTACATAAATAAGATATAATATCCTTTGACTATTGCTCCGCTCACTTTTTGTCATTTATGGCGTTTACTAGTGTAATGTTAAACAATTTCGTTTAAAAATATTGTTCTGAAATAATTATGTTGCATGAATGAACGTACCTGATAAAAATGAATGTTCGCATGATAAAAATTTAAGTGGTCGCTTCTTTCTGATAGCAAATATTTTATACCAAAACACAATGCTCGTCGGCAATAGATTACTGCTCGCTTGCAGCTCGGTGGAATGTCTCTTACTGAAGCTACATTATAAATTGTTTTTATTTCAGGAGACATCTTGCATTTCGTCATCAAAGGGCAGTTGGGAACAAAGTGAAACAGAATCGTTGTAATACATTTCCATATAATGTGTTTTACAGAGTTTTTGCTTGTGTATTTCTGTTGATGTACAGTACTCACCAAAAATGACTTTCGTTCACTCCAGACTTGCTCGGAACTTTTTCGAGAGTCGCTCGAAAAAGAATTGTTCTTAGAATAGATTTGTTATTAATTTTGATAGGTTCGAAATCTCGACCAAGCAAACTGCTAAAGTCATTTTTGGCATGTGCTGTATATATATTCACGGACGAAACAAGTGCGTAAAAACGAGCACAACTATCTTAGTTGTTAGACGAACGCAAAAAATTCTTGCACAAACATTGTATAGTTTGTTTCGTTTATGTTCGTTTAGTAAACCAACGTTTTAACTTTCGTTTGCGTTTCGCGATCGTTTTATGCAATTATTTTTTCCGTGACTGTACGTATTATGCAGCGAATAACCGGAACCAGCAACAATAACCGTTCATTTAAACCGGATCTGGAACCGAAACTTGGTTTTCCAAAGTTATATAAATAGTAAAACAGATAGATGAAGGATGAAGTGAAGGTACTGTTGATTAAAAATCATTTAAAATAAATTTAATAAACTTAATGTATTGCGATGACATTATTGCCTCTCTTGGACTTTGAAAAGGTTGAGGAAGTTAAAATATTTATTTATTGACCAGGATTTTGGTTTTTGGATTCCCAGCGGAAAAAATGCCTTCCGCTGTGAAGTTTTGCGCAAACTGCATCAAACCGAATGTTCTTTTAACTTATAGAACATAGACTAGGCAATATTACGCTCTGTCGCCAGTCACCCCCTTTACTAGACATAGGTTTGTTACATGTTTTTTGTAGCAGACTTGGAATTATTGTCTTATATGGTTCTAAAAGACGAAAAGGTATACTGTCATTTTCTGATTGATGGCCAAGAACGTCAACGGAT
>JASANE010024448.1:0-26802 GCA_030248225.1 Trileptium ribeirensis
AACCCGAGTAATTAAGTCCGAAAATTTCTATTTAAAAATATAAGAGATGTAACAGGCTCGTTCCGGCCCGTTACGTTTATTTCTCATGATTTCGGCGTCAAAAGTGCTTGGACGCACCTTAAATCGAACCAGACACAGTTACGGGAACAAAGTTTTCAGGTGTTGCCGGGTGCCATGGTCGTTAGTAATTGTTTTGGTAATATTGCTGTATTGATGTATCTATGCCGTTATGAGTGTGTTTTGCCATTATTTTATGCCCTTGCATATTTCGTGATAATTGCGTATTCTGTAGGACGGAGTCACTCAGGTACCCAGGACGTTTGACTACGGCGAAGGTTCAAATTTAGAAGAAAACAGGAGAGAGCCTTTAACTGGCGCTAAAATAAGGAGTGTGAACGGAACTCGACCGGTTCCCCCATTTCCCTATTGGAAATTCAAAATTTAGACCGTCCGGGAATAGGAGGCCTTTGACAATCTAAGGGGAAGGGAAGTGATCAGAATCAAGACCATCAAGTTTACCTGGTTTGAGCGAACCAGGGCTTAATGGTCGCAAAAGTAAGCTGAAACAAATGGGTTACGGTAGTTTCCGATTATTCGGAAATCACGGACCTCGGGCCTGTTTATCGGCCCGTAACCGTCCAACGGTTCAGATTTACCGGAAATGCCCCGAGTACTTTCCGGTAGAGAATTTTCAGGGCTCTCGAACGAGCCCAAGACATCGCAAATCGCTGGAGGATTTCACGAGATATCCTGGGGACAAATAGGTGAACATTCAATCAACAGCCAATACTTACGCTAGGTTTGGTTGGTACCATGGTCCCGAGTGGACCTGAGATAGGCATATATGAATATATAGTTATGTATATATGTAGATATGTGTGTGCTGCCCGATCTTTGTGCCTCGGTATATCTATTTTCCCGCCCCCACCGTATCAGAACTTTCATTTTTATAACATCCGTTGACGCCCAAAATTGCCTGACCCGCACCCTAACAACTGGTTTTTCTGGTGACCATCGGATCATTGATTGAAAGTATGCGTGTTTCTAAGTAGTGTACCCATTCAGGCATCTGACGAGGCCCGGCGGGTCTCGATCTGACCAGTCCTCCCGCTGTCATATAGCTTACTTCCCTGTTCTATAACGCACCACGAGAATTCAACATAAAATTCCTTTAGTTTGTACCAACTCCGTATTTGACTACAGACCCTAAACGTGCTCATGCGACCCCTCATTTTATTTGTCTGCTCCTGGCGAGCACAACGATATCCGGCGGGTCTTTGTCTGACTTCGCGTTAACCTTTTATGACCAAAAAGGTGCCCCTCCAATTTGGCATACCGACTGCTAGTGGGTACAGACCGACCGAAAATTTAACCCCAACTCAAAGGTAGGCATAATGCCCCTCATTGCTTTCGTCGCGTCGAGACATCTTCAACGATGCCCGGCGGGTCTCCATCCGTCGCCCCGTTAACCCGGGAGACCCGAAAATGCGCCCCCACTTTTTGCTAAAACTCTCTTTAACGGCCTTCAACTGTCGTAATTTTAGTGCACCTCTACCCGCTGCCGTTAAGGTAGGGAAAACACCCCTCGTTTGAATCGCCCTTTCTAGGCGAGTTCAACGATGCCCGGCGGGCGTCGCTCCGCCCAACCGTTAGAGCGGGAGAGCCCGCTGAAACCCCGTATGCTAATATATGTCAGAACCCAAAATTGGGTCCTGACCCGCCACTGCGTCTAACCCCCTCGTGTTTGGTATCATTCGGCCCCTTTCGCCGGACAACCCCGCCACCCCCCCCCCCCTCCTTTCTCTTCTCCTTCCCTTTCCCCTCCCCTCTCCCTTCTCTTCTTCTCTTTCCGTGTCCCCCCCCCGCTCCGTGTATGTGTTGTTGCTGTTGTTGTTGTTGTTGTTGTTGTTGTTGTAGTGGTTGCTGTGCTGTTGTGTTGATGTTGTTATTGTCGTTGTTGTGGTTCTGCGTGTTTCTAGTGTGAACTTGAGCGACCTTTCTGTCGCTCAGGTCGCCTGTGTGTCTCATGTGTAATGTGTGCTCATGAGTATTGTATGTATATGTGTTTGTGGATACAGATACATGTATGTATGTAAATATATATATATATATATATATAATATGTAAAAGGACACAAAAAACAGGACAGACGAGGACGGACATGTAAAATTGTCTTAAATATCTACGTTTTACGGACGGACTGGACGCATAGGAGTAGGACTGACGGGGGGTAGGTTTAGGGCCCTCCCACGAGCTCCGGGAGTTCCTGAATAGGACCCCGGATAGTTCAGAGAATACGTAGGAATGTACTGCGTCCCAGGTCGCGAAATCAGCTCATTCCCGTCTTAGGTTTCCCCCCCTTCGGGACGTCTAAAGACGTCCTGTCGGGATATTTGAAAGCTATTAGCGTGGAATGTTAGGAATGTTTGGCTTTATCTTGTAAGGCAACATATAAACGTGCAATGTTAGCACGTTTATCTATGGAGAGGGCGACAAAATTTAGCCCCAGATGCCCTCCAAATAAGCTTAATTAAGTGATGGATGAGGCAGCTAACTCGCTAAATAGCAGAAATTTGGTTTTAAATCGGCGAGTTAGCTGGGGGAAATTTGATGGATGAGGACCAGATCACCGAGAAGACATATCCAAGCTTATTCCAAGTACTTTATAACGGGAAAAGATTTAAAATTTTGAAATTTGATGGGTGACCCAACCATTTTTGTAGAACAGTTGGGGTTTTAACAGTCGATTTAGAATTAAGTAATGAGCCTAAGTGATCTGAGTAATGATCTCCAAATATATTCTTGACATAACTTTTGGAGGTTGCATCAGAGTTTCAGCTAAAAGAGCACAGATGGTCGACCTCCGAGTATTCGGAGGGTTCAAGTTTGATGTCGGCGATTTCGATTGAAGCCGACTCTCTCTAAAGGGACCCAGGGTTTACGATAGCTGTCAAAATCAAAATCTTGGGAATTTTTCGATTGGACGCCCGGGTTTGACCTCAAAAAAGTGGGCGTCAGAAGGACAACGCCGATTGGATGGCGACAAAATCGCCATGCTTCAATATAGCAGAAAATTTTGAAGTGACGACTACCACGTCGTCTCTGGGAATCAGTTCGACTTCGGCAGCGCGGAGTTCGGTCGACTTTACTGACCGGCTCCGACGCAATAATTATTGTAGTTTGTTTCGCAGTTCACCTTGCTCTTTCGTGCTTTTCTTTTTGATTTACGCTTGGAATGGGATTCGACCGATGGAGGACCCGCGTAGACATCTTCCGTCTCGCGGAAGGGGACTAGCAATAGCTGTCCCGGACCGAAGGTTGTAAGTCATGAGAACTAGGTGCATGGGGGTTTATTTTCCCCAGAGTGAAATGTAACAGACCGTCAAAACTTAGTACACAGTAGCACGATCTAACACCTCGTAGGTTGACATGACGGCCGTCGTCGGACGTCTCAATTTTCACTCCGATTTGCTACATATTTACAAGTTTCTTGACAAACCTCCTCAGGTCGAGATCTGTTTGAGCAGTTTGAACGATAGCACGGGGGTTGCTGAATTGTGAACACACCAGTCGAAGTCACTCTGATTCCCCGTGGTCATAGGTAAGACAAATCACTAATGGACGCCTCTCGTCCATGTTTTTCATGACTTCTCGCTTTTGAGTTAGGGCTGTCGAATTTTCCTGAGCTGACCACGGTAAAACTTTACCACGAAAGCATAAGGATTCGCTTGTTCGCTTGTTTCTGATTAGGCTTATGGTTTACAAAATTACAGTTTAGTAGACCGTTCGATGCTCATGCCGCTGCTTGAGCTCGGACTGACGTTGCAGTTAGGGACGGAGGATTAGCCTCCGTCGGGCTTTAGAAAGCCCTAAAAATTTATTTTGTCAGTTGAGTTAAGAAAATTTGAGGAAATACAAAAGACTGAACAAATTCTAGGCGACTTCAGCGTGAGCATAAGGTATTGGCACTCTGCTAGGAGCGAGTTTAATATGGCGCTCACTCGATTTTGCTCGTTGTTGATGTGTTTACCATTAAGACGGTTAATACTAGCCTCGTATAAGGACCAACTGCTGACTCCGCGAGTCCACGACACAACTCTCTATGTGATCGCCCCATCCGGCTTACTTCGAAATCGGCTGGGCCCGACTATTAGGTTTACGAGCGTTCAGCATGAGGAGCAGGCGTGGTTAATGCTTAACGGTAGGACGTAGAACGCCACCTGCTTCCAAAATAAATCGACGGCACGGCCAGGTTCCAAAATCGGCTACTTAAAACGCTCTCAAAGGCACGTTAGGGTGCTTAATGTTCAAAATTGAACCATAAAACTCTTTTTAATAAAGCAAAATCTCGCGACCTCTCGCGATTCGTTTTGACCCCAAACTGAGTGAGTGCAAAACCCCGTTTTCTTTTCATAGCGGCTTGATCGCTGAGTTTAGGTGTTTTAGTATTTTGCCCTGGTTGCCCGTTAGGCTATGTACTATGTATGCCACGATTTAGCTTTTGCACCATTTCTGCCTCTCTCCTTTTTCATTTTCCCTGATTGAGTTTCGGTCCTGCACGGGGATTTTAAGCCCGCTGCAGATATTTCTGTTTTATCCACTCGACTATCGAGTTCTGATAAATTTTAATAAAATTTCATTGATAACTCGACTGCACAATTTCGATCGTGCAGTCAAAACACTGTACAATTTCGTTGAGTACAGTGTACTAAGGCAATAGGATAAGTTAGAGAGAGTGAGGACGAGAAGAAAAGGGCAACCAAGAAAACAAAGAAACAAAAGAGAAAAGGCAAGAAACCAACCAAAGAAACAACACCCCAAAAGAGGGACACGGACGCGTCCTCGGCAGAATACCCACGTTCTCCGACCCGGCCGCGTCGCAGAAACATTTCGCTGCGTCTGGGGACTAATTTCCAGAGCGCCCCGTACCTTCCAGTTTGACACTGAGCACAACCGAGGATGCCAACTCAACCGCGGCCATAGAGCGGCCACGGGACCTCGCTTTAAAACTGTTAGAATAGCGACAATGATCGCCTAGGACATCATCCGACGGCCCGTACATAAGCCTGTGTTGGTAGGTGAAAGGTTACTAACAACCATCCTAATGAATGATCAAACTGTGTTACCCGCGAGTATAACGTAGTTCACTTGACCCGCCACCACCGAAATCAACCGTATTGGTCCCAGCCTGCCGGTTACGAAGTGTTAGGACAAGAAAAATTCTCGGCCCTCGTTTTGGACTGCTGGAAACGCCGAGCCGAAAATAGCATAAGTTAATGTACAACCTGGCCTAAGGACAGAACGCTAGGAGAAACTCGGTAGGTCTTTGAGGTAGGATTTACTGGACGTAGACGGCACACTGGACGAGGTTTTTTTGTTTGTTGGACGCCCGCATAGACACCTCGCTCATGGTGCGACGATTGTCAGCACCCGAATGTTTGTACAATATTTAATCATTGATCTTTTATCGTGTTTCAACTTTTATATTAGATGGTTTATTAATGCAACTATGACCAACTTTTGTCGTAGGTCCACGCCTTTCCGCGTACCCCGATCCATGCTCCCAGTTGACTGAAATTATAGGGTAAAAGAGGCGAACTAACATTTCCCCCGCGCGCTGCTCTAAGAGTGCGGAACGCCCCTTGTTATTCAGAGCGAGTTTCGAAGCATGCCAAAACGCATAACCTGAGTTATAACGGACTTAGTTGAACGCCTCGGTTATAGATTTTGGTCCGGTATTTTTCCGGGAACCTATCCGCTCGTACCGCCTCGCTCCCCGACTGGACGCGGACAAAGGAATGGGTGCGTGCGACTGTTTCACGGTTTCTGCTTGCATAATGCCGCGACTTTTTGTATTTGTTTTGTACAGTATATGACTTGAAATAAAACGTTGAAGATCACCTAGTGTCAATTGTTAGTTATACGTAGCGTAATAAAGACGTCCGACGGACAGGGCCAACTCTGCGTGTCACAGCTTGATGAGGGCAATATTCCAAGCCCTGACACGTGCAGTTCGCCCCCAGTATTTGTATTTGGAAATGACAGAATTGTTGCGAGGAGGTTCCTTATAATTTGGCAATCGAATTCGCTCGTGAAATTAGTGTTCGCAACTAGAGACACAAAAATAAAAATTTTTATTCGGAAAAGTGTTATCCAGGAAACGGAGAAATAAGTTATCAGGATACTGAGTAGATAATCCGACGTTAAACTTTCAGGGACTGTCGGAACCCTGTGGGGGCCATATGGCTACGACAGACAAAGTGTTCGGTTAAGAATAACGCGGCAGAACAAACAAAAATTTTACCTAACAAAAGCAAACTTATCCCGCATTTTACTTCAGGTCACGCTAGATAAAACAACTTCCGTTAGACTAGGACAGGGAATATCGGTTTGACATTATGACCTGTGAGCAGGTTTCGGTGTCAACCTCCCTGGGGGACCTCAGCAATCATGCCAAAATACTAGACACGTGCGCAACCAATCGGGCGGGGTCCGAACACACCCCGTGAAGCGCGCCTGCGGCCTGCTAAGCTCCGTAACTTCTTGGGTCTGACCAAGAAAAGTGGCCATAATAGAAAACTTAGGGTCCGCCCTTGAGGTTATGATAGCCGGGGTCGTATGGGCATGGTGTTAGGAAGTTGCGCCATGCAGCTGCGTCACCGTTATTACATATAAGCCACGTGACTTCCTTTGTCTTGCTTTTCGTTCGTACGGAATAAACTTCTTTCATTTACCCCATTGTTGCCTGGGGAATATAACCCCCCAAACACGTAGAACGCTCATATATCACACCCCCCCCCCCCCCCCAGAAAAAAAGTCCCCCCCCAACGGTTGGTTTGGGGGCCCAAAGGGGGGGGGGGGGGGGAGGGGGGAGAAAGAGGGCGGGGGGGGGGGGGGGGGGGGGGGGGGGGGGGGAGACCCACGACGCCCCCCCCCCCACCCAATTCACCAATACACCCCCACTCTTTGCGCATATTTCCCCACTTTTTTTTCTTTTTTTTTGATAAAATTTTCCGCGAGAATAAGCTAAGACTTCCGGGGGAGAAGGTAAATAAGGCTTGGGGGGTTCAATCCTTAGGGGGTAACCACCATACTTCCTCCATTCAAACCTATGACTTAATTCAGTCTTTTGTTTTTACGGTTTGTACATAATATTGTCGAGAATCGATTCTCGTCTATCAGGGGTTCTAGGCTTTAAGTACATATTAAGTCATTTCGGTCTGTATGTTAGGAATGCCCTGGCGCTATCGGTTGAAATACCGTCGCCACAGCAAAGGAATAACCCTGAAGAAATATAATAATGCAGGGGCTCAGTAGGCTACTCAAAAGTTGGGTGAGGCGCTAATGAAAAATTGGTTTGGTCGCCTGATGGCGGCCTGCTTATTTCAAACGTGGGAAGAGGGCAGCCTACCACTCTTCTCCACTGCCTGCAGCGCCCTTGAAACAGGAACGTCGCCAAAAATTTCAAGCAGGAATCACCCATTCATTGTAGGGGCAGCTCAACTTGTGATGTGACGATAGCACGTTGAAAAAAATTGCTACATCTCTAAATTGGGGAGGTGGGTACCGTACCAATAACAAACTTGGGATACACGGTAGAGGCGCTCCTCTTCTGAAACCCTGTGATCCATTATTCTTATGTGGCACCTATGCGCTCACGCCTTATTCAAGATCTTGAACAGTTATCATGAATGATTTCAATTTCGCAGAACTTGTTCCAAAACGTTATTTTTTTTTTATAAAAAACACTTACCGCCATCGTCGCACGAAGGCAAATGGATAGTTTTTGTATCTTCACGACAGAAAGCATCACACGGGCGGCCACCGTCTCGCGGCTGTTGAGCAATATTTCGGGTCCGATAAACACGACAGCGGCCGCATGTGGCCGGACACGTTGACCATGGCGTCCATTCTTCCAAAACGCAGTGGACTGAAAACAAAATATGGTGGGAATACTATATTCTAGAAAAAATATTTTGCCACAAGCCTAACATGCCACCAAGTTCACCATAGCAAGGTAATTAGAATGGGTTTCGACACGATTTGTTTTTTGTTTCGGGGTAGCGGTTTGAAGAAAAATGCCAATATCATAATTTGGAAGCTAATCACACGTGAAAATTAATCTAATTCAGGATATCAGATTAAATTTGACAGTGATTGGAGAAGAATTTAAACTTCTACAGAACTTTAGTTTTTAATCGTACCCGATATGTATCCATCCATCGACTAAAGCCACTCAGCCCTCAGACACTAATCTGGCTAGGCGCATATTTTGCGAAAGTAACTTTAACGAAAAACTGGCGGAACATGATAAGGAGAATGGTTGAATTTTTGATCGATCAGTGTGTACATAGCTGCTATTTGGAAAAAGTAATGTCGGCACAAATCGAATTGTGGGGCCAAAATTCCCTCAAATTTGATTTTGGCTGGAGTCTGCTGTACCTTGATTAATTATAACCCAGACGATTAGCCTGAACTTTGCTCCAAAAATTCGTGAAATACATAAATTTTGGTCCCCTTAGTTTGTTTCCGGAGAACCGATCACCTATATGAATTAGAGAAAATCTTCCTAATCAATTGAAAGGCGTGTTCACAAGCTAAAACTTTTTGCTCAAAATTTGTTCATATTTTGATCAAGGTTTGAGCGATATTTCTAAAAGGAAATTGCGATAATTCAAAATTTGGAATGAAAATTTGAGCTCATACTTTTTCTAATACATATCATCGATGATGGGCTACTGGAATGCCTTGAAAATTTCAAACAGGGATGACAAGTCCATACTTGCCAAGAACGCAAAAAAGAAGCCTTAAAATTTTGATCAAATTTGAGCAAAAAGTATGAAAGTGTGAACACGCCTTTAAACAAACGCAAAAAAATTTAGCTGATGAAGATTTCAAATTTAACAAGCGTTCCAATCTATATGATTTACTGGAAGGGAATACAATTTTGCCTAATTATATAAACCACTTTTGTAAAAAATACAACAGGAAGCTGCACCTGATTCTGTTAGATCCTTTAGAAGGAGACTATTATAGTCTTCTAATCCTTGTCACACAACTTTTACTTAAAGCAATTTAATACATCATATGTGTCCGAATTCCGTACACTCAGGGTTAAGTAGATAGTTAGTTGAGGGCGGGGTGTCCAGGGAGGTGAATTAGGCAGTGGTCGTAGAATGTCTAGATTCTTAGAAGTCCGTAATTTTTGCCAACTTTGCTAAATTCTTCCCTAAAATTTGCTAGTTTTCAGTCATTTGCTAAAATTTTTGCCAAATGTAATTTTTTTCAATATTGTAATTATATTATGTAATTATAATACAAATTCTAAATTATAATTATATTGTGCACTTAGGTATAATTATATAGTTATTATATTTAATTATAATTATATAAGTATCATATCTAATTATACCATATATTTATATATCACATAATTATAATTATATAAGTACGATATTTAATTATATAATTATAATTATATAAGTATGATATCTAATTATATCATATATTTAGATATGATACAATAAACTATCATACTTATATAATCATAATTGAGCGGAACAAAACGAAGCGTTTTTACTTTCGTTAGAGGGGTAAAATCGACTCCGTTTGTCAGTCCGTCAGTCAAACTCCTCAATAACTACTGGGGCCCATTTTTTGTATGAAAGGTCTTATATCCTCCAGGTGAAAGAGATTCAGTTTATCAAACTTTGTTACTTAAGCGTGTTAACATATTTTTAGCATTTTCAAACCAAAATTTTATAGTTTTCAATAAATAATTAGTGTAAAGCTATTGTTTTGGTGCATATAGTACACATCGCCTTACTAATATAGTGTTTATTACTATTCGAGAATGCTAAAAATATGCATATTAGTTAGTTAATTAGGTAATTGATAATTAGTTAATTTTTTTAAAAATTTCAAAGTGCTCAGAAATGAAAAAAGATTCACACGCGGTGTTTTTGATGTCGCTGATCATGACTATGTCATTTCCGAAGCTCCAAAACTTGGTCGTATATACTAATTATAAATTAATTAGCTAATTAGTTAATTTATGCAAATTTTGAAATCACCCCAATTTGTTTAAGTCACTTTTTGTAATTTATTGCATTTACTAGTTATATAAGATAAATTATATGACATAATTATTTGTTATATAATTATAAAAGTATGATATTTAATTATGTTATATAGTTATATATGATATAATTATACTTATATTACATAATTATAATATAATATAACTATAATACATAATAATATAATTAAATATTATAATTATATAATATTTAATTATATTTGTAATTATATTGCATGTATTTATACCATATAATGATACATTTATATGATATAATTATAATGTATATAATAACTAAATATTATAGTTATATAATTATATATTCGAATTCTCAGTGTAGTGAGTGAAACGACCGTCCCGAAGAATTCTTACTAGCTGTGCAGTGGTGAAATATGATTTTGTCCGTTATAAGGTTTCATTAGGGTTGACACACATAATTCCATTTTGGCTTCAGATTGAGTCGCCCGGTACCGCATTTGAAAGCTTGAAATCAAAACATGTGCTCTTTAGTCGACCGTCCCGAAGAATTCTTACTAGCTGTGCAGTGGTGAAATATGATTTTGTCCGTTATAAGGTTTCATTAGGGTTGACACACATAATTCCATTTTGGCTTCAGATTGAGTCGTCCGGTACCGCATTTGAAAGCTTGAAATCAAAACATGTGCTCTTTAGTCGACCGTCCTGAAGAATTCTTACTAGCTGTGCAGTGGTGAAATATGATTTTGTCCGTTATAAGGTTTCATTAGGGTTGACACACATAATTCCATTTTGGCTTCAGATTGAGTCGTCCGGTACCGCATTTGAAAGCTTGAAATCAAAACATGTGCTCTTTAGTCGACCGTCCCGAAGAATTCTTACTAGCTGTGCAGTGGTGAAATATGATTTTGTCCGTTATAAGGTTTCATTAGGGTTGACACACATAATTCCATTTTGGCTTCAGATTGAGTCGTCCGGTACCGCATTTGAAAGCTTGAAATCAAAACATGTGCTCTTTAGTTGACGACAGGAATCCCGATTTTAACACCACCCTCCGAAAACGCGGGCAAAAGAGACTCGGGTACTGGTGGGATTCGATAAATCGCTTTATTTGTTGTACCGTTTATCGGTGCAGATACCTCAGTTAATTTCGGCTCATTTTGTAGAGCAAACAAGCCTCTATAATAAAAAAGTCGTATGTGCTGCTTTGCTACACTGCGGTTTTAGTATGTGGGGTTTTGGTCAAAGACGGCTTTTTCAATTGACCCGTGACATCTAAAATATACGACAACGGCGATATCTCCGCAACTGTTCGAGCTAGGGGGTGTTGGTCTCATTTTCTACAGTAATTTATCTTATGCAATATACACCCAGCATGTTGCCTTAGTCAATTATTTGCTCAGCAGGTTAGGTTAAAATAGGGTTTTAAGGGGTCTATGACACCCAACCACACGAAAACAGCAACATATCTGTAAGTGCACACACAAGCCATAGAGCTATGATGTATCCGTTTATTAAGAAACAGTCCAAAAGAAGCAAATAACAACGCGCGTTCAAATATACATCGTATTTCATGCTCAGTTATTACAAGACAACACAGCGGGCGTTGAGCTGGTTTGTCCCATTGGGGATGAAAGGGTTAATCAAAAAAAGACTATAATATTCATTAAACAAAGTAAAATTTTCGAAATTTTGACTGGTTTAAATGAAATAAACTCAAACGTCAATTTTTTTAGCAATTTAAACAATTCTGCTTAAAATTGAAGCAAAACTCTGAATTTTATGTAAAAATGCGAAAATACTTTGAAATCCATCGTTTTTATCCAAAATCTTCTTACTACAGCTCCTGTTTACCTGGTTGTTCGATACAATCTGAGTAACACAATTTTGATTCGGCTAAATGGAACCGATGGCAGTTTGTATTGTCTTCGGTTGTTGGTCGACGATGCCTTGTTTGGACCCCTTGACCACATGACGCACTGCACACTCCCCACTCGCTCCATAATGACATACGGCAGTTGACAAAAGGCGGAGGCCGAGGACAAGCTGAAAAATAATAAATTTTACACATAAATTAAATTAAATAAATTAAAATAAATTAAATTTTACAAATAAAAACGTTAAAAAAATTTGAGTTAAAATTTCACACATAAGCAGTGCAATAATTAGGACTTCGAAAAAGCCATGTTTATCGTTGAAGTAACGTTTGCCCTTGATATCGTTTAGAACACAGGTGTGGGGCTAATATGTATATGTTTTGAAATTTCTCATACTATATATTTCAGAGACCACGAAAAATCGCTAAAGTGTACCTCAAGTCTGCAATAACACCAATTACTCCAAACTAATAACGCCCGTGATAATATATAAAATCATCGCTTAATGATTTGTGCCATTATACGTAAAATAATGGGTCCAGATTTGTTTCGATCTGGATGTGTCTCCAATAAGATTGCAAAAATTTTCAATATCCTTTTTTACAAAGTCGGCGTTTAAAGAGACACTAAGATTCAATGTTTGCGTCTATCTATTAACTGTTTAACGCCTGCAGCTGTCGTGACTCGACAACAAACAATTACTCGGCGTCTGCGGTTAGTTGTACCAAAAGTAGGTGATACTTCGCTTATGAGGATTACACTCTTCAGTTTAAGTATATCCAGCCTAAAGTTAGGTCGCGGTACGTCTCGCGCTGTTCTGCGTGTATTTCCTGGGTAGACAATTCATGTACGGCCCCTATATTTCATGCGGGGCGAGTGGCCCCCTGTATTTTATGATGGGGAAGGAGGTTGTCCCACCCGCCACTCGATTTCAAGTGGGCGACAATATGTCATTCCTTGGTTTCGAGTGGGGCGGAAAAAATTAACCCCTTGATTTCAAGCGGGGACATATGTCCTTTTCCAGGAATTGCAGGGAGACAGATGAAATGTCCCTCCATAAAATATGGGGAGACAGCGGGAAACACATTGCAACATGCCTACAGCCATGGTTTTTTTTTCATTTTACAGAGTGCGCATTTGGCTGCGCAAATTTCAGCCGGACTGCGCTAAATTTTCAGAGATTGCGCAATATTATTAGGATTTTTTTACACTTTTTTGCCTTCAATACGATTATTTTTCACCCAAAAACTATGCTTTCAAAGTCTTGGTGTTATCACAAAATGTCACCACAACTGTTCCAGCTTCCGTGTGCAAAATGCAAATTACCATTGAGCTTTAATGTCACATGATCTAGTTTTAATTTGTGTTTTGTTTTTGTTTTTGTTAATAAAAAAACTTTGTGAACAAAATGATTTTTCGGCGTCGATATTTCTCAATATTTTATTTTTGGCCCGTTATTTTGGATTTTTCCTCAAAAATTTTACTGCGCAAATTTATGCGCAAATTTCAGGCGAACTGCGCTAAACCTAAAAAAAGTGCGCATTTGCGCAGTGATTTGCGCAAAAAAAACCCTGCCTACAGCCTTACCATAGAAAAGCTGAAGAGTGTCAAACACTTCAGCAAAATATCATGCTCTCTTATATTGTTCAGAGTTCATTAGAGAAGAGGAGGACACTATCCGACACTTTAATGTTAGTGCATGTTTGATGACGTGGGCGTTTTCGGACTGGCCCCCGTCCCGCTCCCCCCTCCCAGTTTTACAGGCATCATCATGCACAGGCCCCTAGTTTTAAGTTGGGTAGCTCAGACTCCCCAGTTTTGACAGGGGTCGGTTAGACCGGCAGTTTTGGGTGGGGTCGGTTTATACGCAGCTACTGGTTCAACCGACGCCACGATCTCCAAAAAACTGAGGGAGTCCGACCGACCCCCCTCAAATCTCGGGTGGGGGGTTCGAGCTACCCCTAAATCTGAGGAATGGGTCTGTGCATGACGACCCTCCTGAAACTGGAGGAGATAGACTGAAAACGCCCCACTCATCAAACCCGCCAGACATTAAGGTGCAGGAAAGTGTTATACTCTTCTCTAATATACTCATTGTTGTGCGGATTAAATTCGCAGTGCGGTGCTGTATGGTACGGGTGTTGCTGTTTATTCGCCTTGCCAGATGCCTAAAGAATCCATGTAGCAGCTGAGACATTAGTACAGTGGCTTTTGAAAGTGATCATCAATCGACCTATATATACTTGCTCGCTTGTTAGCGATGAGTTACAGTTGCTCATTGTTATTCGAAAGGCAAATTAATTCAGGATGTAACGGGGTAATCAGATTTAGTATACCACATGTTTAATCAAACATGTGTTTATTACATGTTCAAGGGCATTTAATTGATTATCACGTTTCTGGTTCAATAGTTCATATTTCATTTTAACCAGACAGCTTAGAACAATGCCGGCTCGATATAAATAACTGTCAGTAAGGATTTTTAACAAAGATGAACAGAAAGCGGTCGCTCTTTTGTTTGACTTTTGGAAATAACCCTTAATAGATATCAAGTAAAAGCGCAGCAGGTCGCCAAGAAGACATCGTCCACTAGTTGCTCCATCTTGTAAGCTCATATAGCCGACTACTTACGCCTTGTAACGTTGCACTGTGGATCACATTGCAAGCTAGGACACGGGGTTTGGCAGTGGGAACCAGACCAGGTCGGCGGACATATGCATCGATTGCACATTCTCGGATGAAGATAGCCACCATTTTGACATATCGTACGCTTGACAGCGGGTCCGGTTTCCCGTTTTGGTCTTTGTTGACAGCGATCTGAAATGTTAGATTAAACAAATGATTATCAATAGCGATAGCAATAAACATAGTCGTGTCTGAATGCGTAAAATGCAAACATTTTTCAAAAACCAACTAACTACTAGAATACATTGCTTATTCGACTGAAAGTCTGCATCGTAGTTTATATACGCCATAGCCCAAGCCTAAATGTATTAGAAAGCAAAAAATATCCACACTCTAAAACTCATCCTAATCACGGAACATCCATGGGCTAGGTTCGAAGTTCCAGGAGGGATAGCGGGTGCTTCGAAGGGAGGTCCTCCAAGAAAAGGGGGTCAGCCGGTGGCCGTGGGGGGGGAGGGGGGCGAGGGTAAATTTTCGAAATTTTTTGACACACAAAATGTTTCTAACTACCTCTCAGGGAACTATCGGCGACGCCCCGACCTGGGGAAGGGTTCCAACTTCAGTGGAACAATCTCATATGAGCATGTATGTTCCAGAGATATCAATAACGCTCCTCAACAACATTATTTCGGCTGACCGAAATTGGGGGAACTGATTTGATTTTTTTAACCTAAAGCTAAATGTTATTTTACGTTTGTGAAAATTTGCGACACTCAAATATAAAGACTCAAACAAACAACACAGACGACGCGTAGATGTGCATTTTCCAAGTGTGAATGCCTCACAAAATAGATATCAAACTGTATTATTGAGCCTAATATACGTGAAAAAACTGTTTAATTAAATTTATGCAATATCTAAAATCGAATCATTCAAATATGTAGCCGGTATAATCATACAAATCCACCAGCCATATTTTAACTCGCAAACTAATATTTTAAAATAGATTTTATTTATTTATAAACAAAATTAAAGAACTGACACAAAATGTTTGAAATTGACAATTTTATTGTTTATTCAATACATTCTGATATATTCTTCAACTATTGTACGGCATTCCTTTATTAAATGAAAATATCCAAGGGGGATCGACTGGGATTCAAACCCGGGCTTCTAGCTTGCATGACTAGCGCGCTGCCACTTCAGCACAGGCCTTCACCGACTCGCGTTGATAATACGCTGTTTACGCTAGCGTCGTGAGATGCTACATAAAAGAAGGAAAAATGTATTTTTAACGTCAATTTATCCGCTTCGGAATTTTGTAATTCCACCATGTTTCCATGTGAGCACGGAGCAAAGTCTCACGTCTTTGCCCTCAACTAGAGGGCTACCGCAACATCACAGTCCCTGATCGACTCGCGTTGAACCTGCGCTATTTACGCTAGCGTCGTGAGATGCTACATAAAATCAACGGAACAAATGTATTTTTAACGTCAATTTATCGGCTCCGTAGTCTATTTTATCTGGGTGATTCCACCATGTTTCCATGCGAGTATGGAACAAACTCTCCCGTCTTTGCACTCAATTAGAGGGCTACTAGTACGCCACAGTCCCTGATCGACTCGAGTTTATCCTAAGCTGTTTACGCTGGCGTCGTGAGATGTTACATAAAATGGAAGAAATGTATTTTTAAAGTCATTTTATCTGAGAGATTCCACCATGTTTCCATGTGAGTACGGAACAATAGTCTCACCTGTTTGCCCTCATTTAGATATATATATTGGTGATGATTATATAATTGTTATGAAAGCATATTAAATAATTACTTTTTGCAGGTTTATTGTAAAATTTGTATATAAAATAATTTGTAATTGTTTATTTTCATTTTAGAAATATCTGTATCAGTCAATCATAATAAAAATATGGTGATAACGGAATATGGTTGTAACGAAATAGTTGATTAATACCTATATGGATTTTTGAATCTACAGGTCTTCTAACCCTTGGTTCAAAATGCTTTCAGAAAACAGTATTAATTAAAAACACAAGATAAGGAACCAAATGCTTGACTAAAATTTTTTCGATTAAACAATGTAGTGAGCTTACCTCTAACTTAGTATGGCTGCCACCGAAACGTCAATGCGCTTTACATGAATAACATAACTCTTTCAAGCGGGCCCTGGTGTAGTGGTTAACATGTCTGATTGCACACAGGAGACCCTTTTTTGGATTCATTTAAGTTTCATATTTTAGCTTGAGCACAATATAACAAATATTATTTTTATTTAGGATTCATGACCACATTCCCGTGCAGATCTGTTTATGTAAAGAGTCCAAAAGCGTTTGGTACACAGCTGACTGTTTAGGCAAAATAACTCCCATCGAAGCTTTAATCGTTTGGTTAAAAGACCTTCATAAAGAATCAACGGTGTCAATTTTTGCCATGATGTAGTGGTTAGCAGCCGCCCAAAAGGTCTAACACCTTAGCACGACCGAGCTACACCCAAATATAATACCGTATAACCACTAGATCTGTCGTATAATTATATCTAATTCTGCTGTACTGTCGGTAACATTACTTAAATCTTCTCAAACGCATAAACAACATGCCCGATAATTGTTGTAAAAAACAATTCTAATAACAACTAACCCCCGCAGTACATCGTGTTGACATATTTGACATCGCAGAACGACGGATAAGCAAGATAGTCGCCATCAATTTTGGACAGCTATAGTTTTAATATATTTATAATTGCAGTTTTTTAGAAACATATTTCAACGATGTGAAAATACAAAACAAAGTTGCAAAACGCTAAGCGAGTGAAATCGAAACACTTAGAGAAGAAAGACCTTCACTTAGTCAAAATAAATAAGTTAGCCTAATCATTGCTCATCGCAACAATACAGTAATGACTGATCCTGCAAGACACTGATCAAAACAGAACCAACAGACAGCTAAATTGTTTTTACAACAATACGCCTTCTAAAGGACACTAGTCGCCACGGCGATTGTTATTTAATTGGTGTGAGGCTGTGGGTAGGCCTTACTGGCATAACGATTAACAAAAACAAAATACGATAATTGAAATCAAAAATGTTCAAACTGATTCCGAACAACATTGTCATATCACTTTGTAGGCACTAAAGAGTTAAAACTGTCAATTAGGAAAACACTTAATTAGCTGGTTGCGACTTATAATTTTAAGTTGAGTTCCAATATAGATTTTATAAAGCGTTGAAGGTTGACCAAAAACAATTGATAAATTTTTTTCCAAATTTTCAACAATTATAGTATGAACTATTTTATTGACTTTCATTACGAATTGAATTAAAGCCCTCTGAGATTGTGGTTTCATGGGACCTAAATTCACCATCACTTATATATTCGCATACTGGTGGTATCTCGCGGTCAGCAGTTTATTTCTTATTTTCTGAATTTTTGGTTAGTTTCAACTTTATGATGTTCTAACTAACATCACTACAGTGATAGCAAGATATTTCTTACCCCAATTTGATTCCCATACTCAGCACCGCAATCAACCGGTCCCCCGATACCAAGTGCATGACCAAATTCACGAGATGCAATACCAAACTAAAATAAAAATGAACACCCTATAGCGACAGTCTGTAAAAGTATATTTTAACGCTTCAATACATGGATTCAATACATTTTAACACAATCAGCCTAAGATTTGTTAGGTAAGACCGAGCACGCTCGTGGTTTACATAAGATCTCCAGTTACATACCAATACCCTTGAGCACTATTCAAATAAAATAAGAGGTTCATAAAAATTAGGCACTCACATAAGTAATACCCTGAGAATGGCCCAACCCTAAGCTAAGGCTGACCATCAATTTCCCTTGATAAATATATTTACTTTAGATGTTATATGAAAGCGTCACCACACCAAAAAATAGCTGTAGTTAATACTCTATTTGATAAAACTGAAGCGTGTTGGATTATAAAAGAGGCAACTGTAGTACGATGAAACCAATACCAGTATTAAATATCAAAAGGAAAGTTACTTTAGTCATATTCGTGGTTTATAAAAATTTTATTCTGAAAACCAATATCAGTAGTATTAAATATCAAAAGGAAAGTTACTTTAGTCATATTCATGGTTTATAAAAATTTTATTCAGAAAACCAATACCAGTAGTATTAAATATCAAAAGGAAAGTTACTTTAGTCATATTCATGGTTTATTAAAATTTTATTCTGAAAAACAATATCAGTAGCATTAAATATCAAAAGGAAAGTTACTTTAGTCATATTCATGGTTTATGAAAATTTTATTCAGAAAACCAATACCAGTAGTATTAAATATCAAAAGGAAAGTTACTTTAGTCATATTCATGGTTTATGAAAATTTTATTCTGAAAAACAATATCAGTAGCATTAAATATCAAAAGGAAAGTTACTTTAGTCACATACATGGTTTATAAAAATTTTATTCAGAAAACCAATACCAGTAGTATTAAATATTAAAAGGAAAGTTACTTTAGTCATATTCATGGTTTATGAAAATTTTATTCTGAAAAACAATATCAGTAGCATTAAATATCAAAAGGAAAGTTACTTTAGTCATATACATGGTTTATAAAAATTTTATTCAGAAAACCAATACCAGTAGTATTAAATATCAAAAGGAAAGTTACTTTAGTCATATTCATGGTTTATAAAAATTTTATTCAGAAAACCAATATCAGTAGTATTAAATATCAAAAGGAAAGTTACTTTAGTCATATTCATGGTTTATGAAAATTCTTTATTTCAATTTATATATATATACTCTTAAACTGCTTGTGTTCATGGATATGGGGTGGAATGTACACAGCTTTACGGAGTAATTCTCTAAGTCATCTTTACCACCCCCTAAGGCGCCGCCACACCACTCCCTGCACAAAAGTTGAAAATTTTATCAAATCTGTATAAATTAATGATTAAATTATAGCAAATTTTAGCTAATAGCAAACAATTTTGACATTTGCTTAAATTTACTCGCATCCAAGCTGTCACCCCGCACCAGCACTTCCAACCAGCGGAACCATCTACCTAAGCCGCTGTGCTTTTGACACCTATTTAATCCTTCCCCAAAGTTAGAGTCGCTCTATACCCCTTAATAATGTTACGTTTAAAAGTCAAAAGCTACCGCTGGCCATTGTTGTATACTTTTTCCGCTTTATTTTGTTTCTTTTTATTCTAAAACATTACGATAGCTCAGTAATTGCTTATTTCAGTTGGAAATTTACAACACATTTTCCCGAACTTATGATTGAAGAATTCAAAACATATATATATAAAATATTATATAATTATTTAAAAAGGCAGATGATGCGGATAGTGATGAAAAGATATACAGAAATTGCCTGATATACATTGCACCATGGAGAAATCAGAAACTTTTACGAAAGATGACTCGTATCGGTTTCACTCATTCTTGGTCCACAAATGTAATAACATGTTCTAAATATACTTTTCCATTGTTTATAATTTTTGATAGCACTGCCGGTCAAGGTAACCCTGCTGGCCAAAGGCAATGCATGCCATGTCGTTATTCATATACAAAGTCTAAGCATTACCCTTAGGCTAAGCTTAAGATCTTATATGAGACATATACTAAGCCTAAGCCTAAGCGGGGTTATCGCCCCCTCCCAGTGCCTCTCTTTAAACTGTTCTTTTTTCTAACGATATAACGTATTGACCCTTAGAGCTGCATCTGACCGTCCCACCAACATTTAATGAAGGATGTGGGGGAGGGTTGGAAGCGACTAAAGTCCGAATTCGCTGGTGGTCGCGCAATACATAAGCATAGAATATTGGAGTTAACTTGCAAAATTTGTCAATTTGTAAAAGATTAACTGTACAACTTGTTAAATTTGTGTGACTTGAGGTATAACCTTAGAATTTTCATGCTGAATTTTATGTTAACAAATTACTAAGGAAGGCGGTAAATTTTCATTTATTCGTACTCTACCACGTTGTTCGCCCATAAGTGAGGGTTAAAATTTCATGCTGCATTTTATGTTAACAAATTGCTAAAAAAGGCGGTAAATTTTCATTTATTCGTACTCTACCATGTTGTTCGCCCATAGGTGAGGGTTAAAATTTCGCTCGTAAAATTATATGATGTAAAACTGGACTAAGTGGGAAAATTTTTAGTTAACCTTCTAGAAGCCCACCCACTCCTCACTCACCTCTTGTCTTTAACCGCAGCTATCTACCCACTGTGCGATGACCTTGACCGTGTATAAATAATTATTGCCGTTGGGTTTTATAGACCCTAGGTTCTAGCAAGCATTAAATAAAAAATGACAATTCAAAGTAAACTCCACAACGTAAGAAGCCTTCTGCCCGAAATTTTCGGCAAAGGTCGATGACGTTACGGCCCGTCGAGCCGTAGGTATTTCGTACACTAATTCTTCTTCATTGGAAATATATATATTTATTACCGTTGGATCTTATAGACCCAGGTCATTAATTCAAAAAACGAGAATTCAAAATAACTCCACAACGGAAGAAGCCTTCTGGTCGGGATTTCCGGCAAAGTCGATAACGTTATCTGCCATCGAACCATAGGTATATCGTTCATTAACTCTTCTTTCAATGAAAATATATTTATTACCGTTGGGTCTTATAGACAAAGGTCTTAAATTCAAAAAATTCAAAATGTGAACATTTTAGGCCAAAGCCTCTAAAATTTCACTCCTTTTGTAAGTAACTTCGTAGAAGGAAAATAAATCGATCTTTCCACTTTTTTACTCCATATGTGAACTTAGTTGTTTCACATTGGTTGATGCTATTTCTGTATAACCGTCAACCGAGTCAACTTGAACAGACAGCCTACTTAACGAAAAAAATTGCATTTGCCATCTATAACAATGACATTCTTCATCCTCGCATCCTCTCAATGGAAAGGTACAAAGTGGAAGGGCCCATTATTTGTATTCAATGTTCTGCTATTAATAGTCAAAATGGATTGCTTGCTTCGATTTTTCCTTAATTGTATAATGCATGCTTATGGTTATATATACGCTATAGCAACATTACAAAAAAATTTTTAACAAATTTTACTGAAAAAAGTTGTGGGTTCCCAATCTAAGCACTTAAGAAATGTAATAAGGAAGCACGTGACATGAAAATATACCTAAAGCAGAGTATAAAACGCTTGAATAGACTTTGCTGAATCATTGAGATACAAATCCCAATGGTTTTCAGCAACCACGCGCCTTTGGTGGACAAACCAAGTTTATGACTTTTGAATTTCAAGCAATCTTAAAATGTTCGTTAATCTCTTCTTACCAGATGAAACTTGTATGTCTACAGCAAATCAGAAACTCACAAAGCTCAATCTGTCGTGCTGCCTTTTGAGGAATCAAAATTGGCAAACTCTTTTTCGGTAAAATTTTAGAATATTTTTACGAAAAAAAGTTGAACCCTTTATTTGAAGAAGACATCGAATTTAGGCGTAGAATAGCGATTCCTTTGTTTGACAAAACTAAATAAGTGTATTTGTGTCTCTTTTATTTTAGGACTTATAATTAAATTGTGAATTCAGTATATATGTCTTCTAAGTAGTATAAATATTATATGTACGAGAAAAAGGTCAAAAAATGGACAGAAGAAACTGTAGCAGCAGCAATTACGTCATTCCGGGCAGGCGAGTTTACGAGTATGAAAAAATGTGCCGAAGCGCATTTTATGTCCGAAACTAAATTACGGCAAACACTGAAGTCGATGAAGGTCGCCGGGAAGTGCAACAACGAGGACGCAAGCCCGTCTTTACGGCGGAACAAGAGGCTCACGTCGCAAACATTATCAAAACATTCGCTAGGCTGGGCTGGGGTCGAACTGTTAGTGAGATACCTGATATTATACTGGGATACGTGTTAGCGTACGAAATTGAAAACCATCCTTGGAAGGAAACGAAGCCGTCTACAAAATGGGTATTGGAATTTATGGATCGAAATAATTTGAGTCGCCGTGTGCCAACTGGATTATCAATTTCACGAGAAGCAGCAACAGAAAATCCGTTCATAATATATTATTACTACGATCAGCTGGAACAAGAGATTAATAAGATAAAGGAAGATGCAGAGGTTGTCAATGACGAAGACGTTGCCCAAAGGATTTTTAACTTAGATGAAACGTCATTTCCGTTCGATCCGACGCTGATGAAAGTAGTAGCAGAATGTGGCTCTGATATTTTAGTACACCGTGTTGGTGAGGGCCGGACCAACATCAGCGTTTTGGCCTGTTGCAACGCTAGAGGGTGCGTAGTGCCACCCCTTGTGATTTTCAATTTGGTGAACGAACCACCATGTTCTATATTGGACGGTTGCATGGAGAGGTTTTCTGTCAATGTTTCCAACAACGGGTGGATGACTTCAGAGATATTTTTTGATTGGTTCAGCAATGTTTTCTGCAGCCAGGTCACGGCGCGGCCCTTGCTACTCACTTTCGATGGTCACAGCTCTCATTTGGCAGTATGGGTAATAAAAAAGCTATTGAAGAACGAATCGTACTTCTGACGTTGCGCCTCATACTACTGATGTACTGCAGCCACTGGATGTTGTTGGCCTAGGGGTTTTGAAAACTGCTTGGGAACGGCATCTGCGTGAAGAAGCGGCAGCCAACCAACGACATAAACAGATCACAAGAGCAGAATTCTGTCGATACTTGAACGACGTTTGGCTAGAAACGATGACGCCAACTCTTTTGGTAAAAGGTTTCGAGTGTGCGGGCGAATGGCCTTTCAACCGTGAAAAATACCTGTGGATCGTTTCAACGCTCGTTTGTTACGAAAATATAAGAAATGGTTGGCTATGGAAAAGCCTGAGCTATCGGAAGAAGAGTATGGTAAATTTTTCTTGCCTACACCGGTCAAGCAGAGTATCTCTCAACATAGGGCTACATCACCGCCTGCGATAAGGTGCCATGAATTTAATGTTCCACCGAAACCGACAATTGCACCATTTCCAACATACCCTGCGCCGGGGCAAGACTACGAAGCTCAATGGACTTTAATGTGGACAGCGACATGGGTCCCTAAGACATAGACAAGTGCAAATATTGTTGATTCTGCTATCGAAACTGAACTGTGTGCACCAAGTACTTCTCGACGACTATTTATCAGTACAACACCCAGCACTAGCGATACCCCTGCGTCACGCGTCTCACAGCGAACACCAGAGGAAGCTATGGAAATATTTCATGAAAAAGTCATTGCTAGTACGTTTAAAGAAAAGCTCGTAAAGAAACGTAAATTTGCTGAAGTTCTCACAAATCCGGACATTTTAGATGAACGGATACAGGCGGAAGAGAAATCTAAAGTGCGAGGCAAAAGCAAGAAATTTTCGAAAATGCCGCCACCCTTTCACCAGCTGCCGTAGAGGCTGATAGTGATGACGGAAATGGCAATTATCCAACCTTTATTCCTCCGCGTGCTGTTGGTAATGCTGTGAAAGCAACTGCGAAATTGTCCTCGCATCGAAAAGCTCGCATTACCAAAAAATTGTGTGACGTTCAAAAACCCTAGATGCCGACGCTTTGGATAAATTTTACGCGGTCTATTTCGAAAAAATATTACATCGGTAAAGTGGAAAAGGTATGCCGTCAAGAGCCACACGAGAATGTCCACGAAATTGAGTTCAATTTTCTCACAGAGAAGAAATCGTTCACACTTAGCCCTCCAACCTATCGATGGCCGGGTAAACGCGAAATCGAACTGGTGGCCAGAAAATGGATAATCGCAGGTCCGTTGGTATCTGTGAAGGTGCCTCCTCCTCTGATTTCTACTTCACGTCAAATGACGGTTGGTCCTGCTGATGACGAATTCGAATTTCCGGAGCTGGAGCAAATTGGAAACATTTTTCGCGAAATAAAGAAATTTCGGTTGATGGAACAATTATGACTATTGACAAAGACTGAAAACAAAGTAAATAACTTTAAATTCTTATGTATGTATATACCTTACTCAGATTAACACTGCTCTAACACTAATTATTTTTTCCGAAATGCCAACATTTTTTCCGAAAACCTTACCGAAAAAAAGTTTACACTTTTTAATGTACGAGATTGATGCAAGACAACGTGCATGCAACGTTGTTAATAACTTGAACAATTCTTTTAGATATTTGTACTAACCTAGTTGTTTTTTGACATAGCGAAAGATTTGGAAAAATAGCTTTGAAAAACCAAGTTTCGCGTTTTTTTCCGTAAACCTACTATACATACCTCGCCCCGGTTGTATGTTAAATTTTGCGACGAATTTATGTTAGTGGCACTGGTTTATGACTAGTCATATATGGCAGAAGTTAAGTTGTAGACCCAACGGTCTTAGCGAAGCATCTAGTATGTTCATATTCCAAATGGACAACAAGAGTAGAAACCATCGTTCCCAATTCAAATCTATCCTTGTTTTTATTAATTTAATTATGTTTTTAATTATATTAATAATGAATGATGTATTCCTAATTTATCGATTAATTAATTGTAAACCGTTTCCCAATATATTCCCAATTTATCGAACCTTCTAAAGGAATCTGGCAAAAACACATTTGTGAATAGCATGAAAACCTGAAGTACAGTCATTCATTTACGTTTTTATTATTTTAATTCAAAGTATAGCGACATTAGAAAAGCTACAAAAATAGGAAGATTAGAAGCGATATTTTTGACAAATTGTATCCTCATTTATAACGGCAGTAAATCGCCCTGTTTCACTCAAAGTCAATTAAGGCAGATGCAATTTCACAGGGGTTATTAGTCGACCGAAGATCAGGGGTTTATTAGTCGACCGAAGATCCGGGGTTAATTAGTCGACGGAAGATCCCAAAGCGATGGGATTTGACTTTTGTATCTTAAGAAACGTCAAATAATCATAGCCGGCTTTGCTGTGTCTAGTATTCTCTCAGCCGAGTCATAACAGTTTTAGGGTCTCGCACTTGTACACCAGGTATAATTATATAATTTTGGCTATGAATATAATTTAGCTATTAATATAATATAAAAATATATCAAGTATAATCTTAGATTTGAATTATGCCAAAAAGGATTTTTTCTTAGTTTTATCTCATTTAAATTTTACATTTTTATAAAACACTAAAATAAAGCAATTTATGCTCTGTTTCACCAACCGATTCACAGCCACGACCAATGTGTAACGCCTGTGGGCCTCCAACCATACCAATGTTTGAAGCGCATCTGAAATGAAAAATTATATATAAGCAAATATTTTTAAGCAATCCTGATATACATTTAGCAAAATTCAACAACAACTATTAAACGCTTTTGACATATCAATTAAAATTTTGTTTCTGGATGATAATGTAGCAACTCAGATGATCTGTCAGACACTTCATGGCACACAAATGTTTAATTTCGTCGTTAAGCGAGAGTACGGTTTAGAAACAGTGTTCTTACCTGAAGATGACATACAGCGACTTAGAAAACTGCACCAAATTATGCCGTACTGAATATGTGTGTAACACACGAAAGGGAACCTCTAATGCGGAACGGAGGGAGCTGTAATTTCGTAAAGGATGACTCTGCGCGTTTTACTATTATAGTTGACGCCCCCTGAGACTGGTTGGATTAGACTTTCCATTTTAATTTGACTATTAAGCCGAGTCCGTTATGGGCGAAACTTATTAAACTTGGTTCAAATTTATTTGTAACAAAATTTATTACCACTTATAACCAAGTAATGTCTTGACCCATTTTTATAGCCCTAAGCAGTATCAGCTTGTAGCATCTCACTACGCTAGCATATATAGCGTAGCTGAACACGCTGTGATCGGTACCTGTGGCGCAGCGGTGGCGCATCTGATTTCAGATCAGAAGGTTTCGCGTTCAAGTCGCGTCGGGGTCACCAATTGAAAAGATCCACGAGTGATCATACATTGGACCAGCCGGGATTCGAACCCGGAACTCTAGCTTGCAAGACTACCGCGCTACCATTACACCACAGGCCCCGATCACCAGCTCTAGCTGTGTGAAGAAACTCCGTGCAGGGGATCGTTATAGAATAAGAAAACAGTTGCTTTAAATGTTGACACAGTTATCTGCATTGACAAATTTGCTTCTCTAGTGACTGATCCGCTCGCTCTACGTATGAATCGTGCTTATTTCTTAACATATATATAAATCATTATACACATGCATACCTGCCATGTTTCAAATAATTGTTGTTTTATTTAATTCATCACTTTTTAAGCAAAATTTCGAGTAAGTGAATTAAGCAA
>JASANE010024451.1:0-16650 GCA_030248225.1 Trileptium ribeirensis
ACGGTGGTGATCCCTAAAATCAGTGGGGGTGAGCATAGATTTTTCTTTATGCCTACCACGGTTTCTGATTACTGGGAAGGTGCTATTTCCTCATTCCCCGAAATTGCCGCCTATGCTTGACTTCATATCAATGTTTCAATTTGCTAAATCTGAAAACTAACGTCATGTGGCAAACCCAGTCTTTCAATACAGTATGTCAAATTAATTGGGATAGGTGTATAAATATATTAATCGTTAAGATTATATTTTAAATGTATTGCTTGAATAAGATAGCTGTGATACGTGAGAGTCTTACGTGGGGCAATTCACTGAGATTGAATTTAGCCACCAATGCAAAAATAAGCTGTAGATATTTTACTTTTCGTTACTTTCATGATTTACGTTGTATGTATATATCGGCTGTGATTCAAGCAGTTGTGTGTCAAGAAAAATAAGTCGGATGAGAAAGCGCACCGCCGGACTATACAGCACCTGACACAATGTGTCCACGTAACAACGCAGCAGTCTACAGAACAGTATATATTTCCATATGAGTTGCATAGATAAGGCTGACTCTCTACTGTGATAAAGTATGGGCGGCGATCCTTAAAATAGTGGGTAATAAGCATAATTTTTTAGTTCTTATCCCCGGGTCTTGATTTCTGGAGGGATGCAACTCCTCATGCCACCCCACAGTATCGCCGCCCATGATAGCAAGTATACCCGATGACGGGATGTGCGTAAAATCAACGATTATTCAAAACCTAAGGGTATAATTTAAGAGTATGGGCATCACACGAGCTGTTTCTTTGTTCTACTCGAGTACATATGGTGGGAGCATAGAATGTGTATCGTGTACCAATACAGATAAATATTACAATGACATTTTTGTTAATTAGTTATCCAAAAGAAATTTTTCGTCGACCTAACTGCGCCGAAGCTTAGCTAATCAAATATTTCGCAAACACACGCAGGGATAATTCTACGTAAGGATTCATGAATAAATAGTATAATATGCAAAACTGAATGGCGTACACCAAGTCCTAAAATATAAGCTATAGTTTTCATCGCAACTTTGGATAAATGAAACGGGAGACTAAAATTAATGTAGAGAATGTGCTTTTAAACTAATGTAGAGAATGTCCGATGATTAATCAGCACCACCAGATTCCTGCATTGCAGTTTAATAGTATCAATATAATGAACATATATTACCTCGGCCATCACTATAAAGATGAAGCTGATCAGGACACTAGGTTTTGCTACAGCTCCCGAAACCATGCAAGGGACTTCGCTTTCGCATGCATTGTAGGATTAGGCTCAATATATCTTAAGATTGTAAATTAAAAAATGAATTCTGCAAAGATAGACTGTAACCAAAAAGCAGAGGCACGGCCTCACTCACACAGTGCACCCTCCATATGGTAACACGCCTCTTAACAAACGCCGACAAAATCACGATCGTACCGGCCTACAAACTATGAAATTGTAAAAAACCAAAATGTAATCCGTGTCGAACAAGTCTTGTTGTTCTGTGAGAGAAAACAAAAAAGTGTAGCTGAAATCTGATTTTAATTTTTGCAATCACTACAATAATTTATTAACTTACTGGAATACTTTTATATTTAGAAATAATATGTAATACGGGCGGTAATAAAACTTTTTATTAGAGCGTTGTGTAACGCACTAGAGATAGTTTTTTTGCGATGTGAAAACTTGTAAATTCCATCGGCGTGTGTGTGTTCCGTCTGTGTGTATTTGTGAAAGGCCATAACTCGTGAACGACTTAACCGATTTTCATAATCTTGGGCTCAATCGAAACATTATAGTCGATTTACCGTGTACATCGACAAGCGTTTTTCGATAATTTTTTCTTGTTTTGGGCGGCTTAAAAGTGTTAATTGTGGGTATTCGAGTGTGCGAAGCTCATTGTTGGTGTTGGTTTTGCTCTGCGACATATGGTTCCATGGGTACGGGGTACGGCACCCTCGTGGTTCCTTGACCCAAAACTCGAAATTTTGTTCTGACGTCCTGGGCGGCTGAAAATGTTGACTTGTGGGTTTTCGGGCATGCGTTTTATCGCTATTTGTAGATGCGCATGTGGTAGTTATCATGAAATATTTTAATGCCTAAACAAGTCCGACTGCGTACATGAATAGATACATGAATACATGAATATTCGCACTACAACATTACATAAAGTTCGAAAGGTTAGGAAAATGGTGAACTTGTAACAACCTGACGTTGTGTATTAGGATTACGGTAGATACATAATCTGGTTGCTGTGCGTAAGCAAAGTGAACTTTTTGACACTATGGTGAAAAGTAGACTTTTCGTGGTTACTTTATCCAGAAGTTCGAATACATTATACGTTATTTTGTTGGAAAGGGCGCAAACGCGAAGAAAACTTAGAGGGGACCGGACTCAGTACAATCGAAAAACATTTGTGGGGACGCTGGGTGCGGCATGCTTGAAAAATGATGGGTGGGGTACCGAAGTAAGTACCATCCTATAGCCATTGTACGATTATGTGTGCTGGTTAACACGAGTTTATATACATATCATGCTTGACCAACTTGGTAATTTGTAGAGGTCGACATACATATTGGTTCTTCAGGCGTATCTTTATATCTATATACAAGATGTTTTTTTGTTAATGCATATATTTCTAACAAATTTATTTTGTCTGCAATGGAGACTCTTACTGATTTAAGATCTTTTTGACACAACATTTTAAAGGTTGCTATTGAAAAATCTTCATCATCTACTATTTACACAGCTATTAATAGGAAATCTGTAAGGATAACTTGAGCACTGGTGGACTCACTACTGAGACCAGCATAAACCAATCGAGTATTTGTGCGAAGATTGACTCAGACTGAATTAAATTTGCTTTGTTTACCAAGTCAGGAAGAGACCGATTCAAGCTGAATATCTCTTAACTTTGTTACAATCCTGAAGTGAACTACGTATTAAATCAATTGTTGTAACCTGTTTGTAAAATTATGCAGTACTTTTTAATTTTTACAGAAGAACCAATTGCCGGGACCTTTGCAGCTGAAGCAGAGCAAAGTTTTCTCACAGTAACTGATGCTTTTGCTCCAAGTAAGTGAGACGAAATTTGCATATAACCAACAATAGTTCAACAAAATTGGTGCATAAGTAAACTGATACATGTATTTTAATCTCCTATATATGCAAAATAGTATTCAAATGAATGGTTGCCTTCGTATTGACTTTACGCTAACTACCAGCCAGACTATAACATGTGCTTTAAGACTTTACCTTTATGGAATAATGGGAGATTATATGCATTATTATTATAGTATTATCACCATGGTTTCTGGGTGATGGGAAGCTGGCTATGAGTTGTCAGCCGGCCGTTAGATTTTTCGGGCCAACAGCCAGCGGCCGATCGACTGCTCAACGACGGAGAGATAGCAAATAGACGATTGACTGTCAAGTACATTTTCTTAATACTGCGATAATAACTTAATATTCGTAAATAATTGTTCAGTATTTATTCAAGTACAATCCAACTACACCCATGGACACCTATGCGCTAATTTAATGCATAGCATTATCCGCTATATGAACCCGCAGCTGATATGACTTAGTCGGAGCGTAATGCAACGTAGTGGAAATTGTGTGTTGCATGGGTAGGTTTAAATCCCGTCTGTTTGTGTGTGATCGGCCATAACCGTTTTTTATGATCTTGGGCTGATTCGAACCGGCATAGTCGATTTACCGTGTACATCCACGCGCGTTTTTTTGATGTGAGGTCTGCTACCGGGGTCAGAGATCAAAATGAGTGTTTGTATCCCATTCTAGTACCTTCACGGAAGCAAGGTTGTTTTTATCGTAACTTTCGATATTTTCTGTGGTTAGTTTTATTTCATAGTAAAATGTTACATACCGTTGCCACTTTTTTGTTTTTCGATTAAGGCTTCGATTCTAAAGTTATGAGGTTTGAGGTATGGCACCCTCGTGGTTCCTCGACACAAAATTCCTAATTTTATTGTGACGTCTTGGGCGGATTATAGCTTGCACTTGTGGGTTTTCGGGCATTGGAAACTCGATGACGGTGTTCGGTTTGCTCTGCGACCCATGGTTCCAGGGGTACGGGGGTGTCCCGCCCCCATGGTTCCTCGACCAAAATTTCCTAATTTTGATGTGACGTCCTGGGAGATTGATAACTTGCACTTTGGGGTTTTTGGGCATGGGAAACACATTGCAAGCGACAGTTTTGTTCTACGACCCATAGTTCCGTCGGTATGGGAGTATGGCACCCTCACATATAGCATGTCGACGTATGCTATCGATATCTGATTGGCTGTGCATGGTAAAGGCGTAGGTCTGCCTATTCTTCACTGCGCTCTGCAATCTCGACTGAGTTACTACATACTTTGAGATACTTCACCCAGAAATACTTTCTCAAGATACGGGGAACTGAATCCAGGTTTAGAAGCAAAATTCAACCCGTAAATATACTTAGTGTATAATATTTTGAAATAATTTTTTTATTTTAGCGTATGACATGGAAGATTTATGTCGCGCTTTCTCAGAACCTGAAACGGAGAGGAGAGTTGGTGGTTATTGTGCCAGATGTCATGGATTTGTGCACAGTGACTGTATATTCGGAGGAACAGGACCAGGATTTATGTGCTGTGACGTTCCAAGAAAATTCTACGACATCACAGACGGCCTGCCATTAAGCTTTCTGGCAACTATGGATCGTTACAGCAAGCAATATTTAAATGATCTGGATAATAAACTTGCGCCGGTGCACAAAAGTGGTGTTACAATAGACAATGTCGATGATTCTTCTAGTGAAGAAGAACTTGAATTTTGATACAGCGTGGTATATATCCTAAAATATAATTACTTGCATTTGTTATAATAAGCAGTTTCAGGTTGCTAGACACGATAGGGCAATTCATTTGAATGTATCTGTTACCGATGTGGCCTTCAGATGAAACAGTGCGGTGGAACAAGTCGGTAGTATCAAGTATCACCCGCATTTAACATGCAACTCAATTGCCCGTAACGCAATAAGCAATACGTTTACGATACAAAATAGACAATGTTTTTGGGTCGCAAATCTTCGAATGTGCCAGAACGGACCGGCAACCAAGAGTGGGGCCCTGTGTGGGGAGAAGCTTGGGCCCCGGGCATCAAAAAGTGGGGCTCACTCCCGGCACTGTGGTTGTTGCGGCTATGTATACAACTTCTAGATACCTCCGCTACATTGATACAGTAAAGCTGCGCCCATCCAACTAGATATGCTTGTGATGCCTGAGTAATACAAAATGAAAATTTCTATGTTTCAAAGACAATGTACTACGTTGGCGATAATAATGACGTCAGGCATGCAAATGCAAAATCTACTTCCACGCAGGACACCGCTTCGAGTGAGTTAAAATATCGTGCCGCTAATTTCTGCATTGCTTGTGATAAGAATCCCCTACCCGATATTCTATGAACGACTAATATACATCTACTATTATTTGTCGATAGATACAAATGGAATGGAAAAGGTCGTTTGAGGTAATTAGTGCATACAATACTCTAATGTGGATCACATATTTATAGTATATATACTCTCTAATGCATAGTTGCTTGAATATATTATCCATTATATCGTAAATCGAATGTCGATTTTAGTTGCAACCATGTGTTTATATCATGAACTTATAAGTTCGAATTTCAGCTTTGCTTATATTTACTACCAATATTTATTACTTGTACATTTTCCGTTTTATTTCATTGTTGATAATCTTTCCGTTTCTGGTTTTGTATGTATTGGACTATTTATGTCATGACTTCTCCATTCACTGATAATTTTGCCAGAGGCATGAACCGGGAGCCCTGGATTTCGCCACGGAGCATGGCAGGGAGACACGGTTGAACCTAGCGCTTCGAAATCAAAAAATTTTCTATATTCATTTTTAACGAAAAACGATAATAATCAAAAGAAATTGCCCCAGAAGCACTGCAAACGTTCTACTGGCAAGGCAATATTTAAGGGGATGTTTTTGCGTAATTAAACCGAATTTTTAACTTCAGCATGGGGTTTTAGTGAAAAAAATTTTGCCGATTCTTATGTTAGTGAAGTGTTTTATTGGAGAAAGCAAAAATATTGCCGAGGGGGCTGATCAAATTTTGACAATTTGTACTAACTGGGAACACCCTATTTTTGACAGCGACAGTGAAAAATGCCAGTCGACACAGAAACTGTCTCTTCCCAATTTAAAGAAGCCCGGTATCATCATTTTTTGTATTCTTAACTACCCGAAATGCTACTAATGTCATTTGAAGTGAACTGAGGAGATATTGTCGATGAACATTGGAGTTACCTGTGGAATATTTTGCGTGTTTTAAAAATATATGTTTTCAGCAAGGTCATTCATCCCGGCAAAATGGGGTACGTTACGTTGTTTACAAGTACAAATGGATATATCTTCAAAGATCACAGTAATCGGTGTCAGCAATACCAGCAGAATAAAATGGTTCCAAATTTTTCATTATATCTTCAGCTAGATGAATGTGTCCAAACGGACATAATGTGGACCTTTGCTTTAAGTTAGCGTCTGTTTGTTCAAATTTATATTCGCTTTTCGTAAACTTACTTCTCGCATTATAAAGCGTATTTGTAATACATTACATTTGTAATGTATTACAAATGTATTTGTAATTACAGTATTATAGTATTTGTAATAATTTCGAACTTAATCTGTTCAGCAATAAATAGTAATCCGCTGAAAATAATATGAAGCAAGACTGACATAGATAAATGTAATCATGATGTGTTTATAAAAGCTAGATGAAATGTGGTATGATACTAAACTGGATAATAATTTTGTCAGTTTTTTGGTATTTATGAATCCAGTTTTTTGGCTGACACATGTAAAATGTAGTTGGAACGCGCAAGTATAGTTATGTTTGTATGATCATTTTTGGTCAAAGATGATTAATTCCGTGTTTTAAGTTACCAAGTGCTCGGAGTTGTATTTGGAGTTACGTGTTTTACAGGGGTTCCGGCTATATGTAGGATACAACCATGTCAAATCCTGCACAAAAATATATTGTTAATTACATACAAAAGTAGTGTTAATTCCTCAAATAATAACGCTCGAGTCAAGACAACTGCGATATCAATTATGGAATGCTACAAAAAAGTATACTGTAAAGCAGAGTCGAATATCATCGTCTCTTGATACAAAATCAAATCACGCACAGTAATAAACAAGCTGTGGTACTTACAAACAGGCATAACATTTTGGTTTGCAATATTGTGTTTAACCATGGTTAAATCAGTATACTAGAACTTGTTGTAGATATGGTATCAACCATTGCACGCAATCCATAAATATAGACGCTACCATTGCTAATTGCACAAAAATGCAGATATGGTTGATGCGATTGCACGTTTTTGTGTATATGGTATCAAACATTGCACACAATCTATAACTATAGTCGCTACCATTGCTAATTGTACAAAGATGCAGATATGGTTGATGCGATTGCACGTTTTTGTGCATATGGTATCAACCATTGCACACAATCTATAAATATAGACGCTACCATTGCTAATTGCACAAAGATGCAGATATGGTTGATGCGATTGCACGTTGTTGTAGATATGGTATCAACCATTGTACGCAAGCTATAAATATAGAAGCTACAATTGCTCTAGCCGTATAGCAATAGTCAGCAATATTTCACTCGACATGTGGTAATAGAAGCGCGTATTAGCATTTTGCGTGCAATGGAAAGCCGTTGTCTTCATTTTGCGTGCAATGGAAAGCCGTTGTCTTCATTTTGCGTGCAATGGAAAGAAGTTATCTTCATTTTGCGTGCAATGGAAAGAAGTTATTTTCATTTTGCGTGAAATCGTTGCGCGACGTGTTTACGGTGTGCAGTTCGTGCACGCACTTCTGTGTGAAAGACGCATTATAAAAACACATTCAGGGAAGCTTATCGGTATTACTAGATAGCCACGCGTTGATATGGTGTAGCGAACGACTCAAGTTTTCTTGGATATCCCTAAGAAACACAGTGACTTGATTATTAAACTTGATAATAGGATGTACCACATTTTTGAAGGATTAACCCGCAGCTATAACCTATGTCTATATTGACTGTGCCCAGGAGTAGACAATATAAGGTGGGACGGATGTAACAAGAGACACGCGTGGCGACGACCCTGCGCTTAGCATAAAAAGCATTAAATGCTAAGATTATTTTAACTAGAATTTTTTTGACTCGCATTATATCTTTCGGACGTTACATTCTATAACAATACCGCATATGTGATCCCATGATGCTTTGTCGTTTTACTTTACGTATGCACACGAGTCCTGCAACAAGGCTTACTCGTAGTAATACATACTTGTATATGTTCTTCATATATACATTATGCAAATACTGAGAAAAATCGCAAAAGTGCTCACATGAGCGATAAGATTGTTGTTTTGGCTATCGATTGTTTGTGTGTCATTGTTCAGTTTTACGTCAGCACACAAAGCAGCATTATGCCGACAATAGTGCATTGCGAAATTCGGCCAATTGCATTGCGGGCGGTTTTTTCCTCATGCGTTGTGTTTTGACTAAGTTCTGTGCAGCTATGCAATAGAAACTATTTCAAGCAGGTGATTCTTGTTTGTAGGGGTAGATGGTCCTGAGTTGTTTTCGATCGTTTATTGAATTTTGTTGCATATGACATATGGTTGCCTTAGAACGACTTTCTTTGCACTGGGTGGGATAAGTCAAAATATTTTGCTCCAAATCAACCAAATCAAACAAATAATCCTGCAGTTCTTGGAATCACTGAGAGATGACATTCAAGTGCGTCGAAGCTTGGGTATTTAAGTCAGCACGCACTCTGCTCTAAGCCTCGCTATTAGTTCGACAGTCAGACAGTTTGACGCTTGTTGTTTAGCCTCACTTCAGTTGTTCGTCAGTCTTATTGTTTAGTTATTGCGCGATAATTTAGAGTTTTGTTCCTTGGTTGGTTTGCTAGCTATACTTCTACTTCTGTGGTTGTCGTAGTCAGTCTTATATTGTGGTTTGGAATTTACAGTGGTATTAACAGGTTATTTCTGTTTCATCGCGGTTTAAAGAGTTTGGACATTGGCACATTTGCGTACGGGGAGAGAGGCATCCCTGCTTATCGTTTACTCGCGCAACAGCATATCAGCATTGTATTATTGGGCGATTATTGTGGACAGTCACGCGCTCGTGGATATTAAAGCGGTATAAATATTTTTGTGAAGAAGTAAAGATAGAGACACTGTGGCATGATGATGAGTATTAAAGAGCATGTGCTCACTTTTGCGATATTTTAACAAATAATTGTCTTTTGTGTTTGAAGATTTTACTGATTGGTCAGTTTGGTGGATTTTGTGTTGTGGATTTTGAATTAGCGTACTTTGCTCATCATTTCAGTTGGAGTTATTTGTTTTGAACCGCAGTATAATTACAGTACTTACTCGTATTGAATCACCACATTTCTTTTGCTGAGAATAAGTAGAGTGGAACTGTTTGTGTATACACGCATAGGGAGTGCTAGCATCATAACTTACAGGCCAGGAGATAGTTGACTGAGTATTTTGAGGTATTGATTTGGTTTAAGCAGCACATTGAATTGAAGGATCAGAGTTCATTGCTGTTCGTAACGACAGTCGGACATTCCCAAATGTCCAGAGTGCTGAATTCACTATAAAAAACATACGTTCGATTGTTCTTCGTTACAATCTGTTGCGTACGCGACGCGGTCTATAAGCATAAAATAGCCATCGAAAAATGCAATGCATGGGTGCGCCGTGAGTTAAATACAGCTATTGAATGCATCGCAAACTCCAAAAATATTAAGCAGCACAAATAACACCTGTAGTTGCATCTATAAAAAACCTACGTTCGATTGTTCTTCGTTACAATCTGTTGCGTACGCGACGCGGTCTATAAGCATAAAATAGCCATCGAAAAATGCAATGCATGGGTGCGCCGTGAGTTAAATACAGCTATTGAATGCATCGCAAACTCCAAAAATATTAAGCAGCACAAATAACACCTGTAGTTGCATCAACAATCATGACCCAATACATGATTTGATCGCTTTTTAGATCATGAACTGATTTGGCAAAACAACAAACCTTAACTCAAGCTCTGCTGTTAAGCAAAAAATTTCTCTAAAAATTTAAAACACGGGTTTATGCCGTTCCCTCATAAATTATTATACATTTTGTACAGCACTAAGAAAACTAACCGTAGCGGTAGATTGAAACTAGACCCTTTTTGGTGAGAGCCTTGCACAATTGTCACCACGCTATTTAGGAGATGGATCATGCCATTTGGAGCTGTAACGTAGTGACGCACGCTGTAACACATGTATGGCTCTGTGAAATGTAAAGCGTAAATTACATACATGCTCAAGGTTCCAGGTCCCGGGCGGACGGTAGGTGGGCCCTCGGCCGGCCTGTAGCAGGCTGCGCTGCGCCTTCGGCGCCGCGAGAAGCACTTAGCAGCTCGGTGCCTGCGGCGAATCCAGTCACCACGGGTCATCTGTCATGGAGAGAAGCCGGACCTTCAAAGTTGTGTCGAGACTTCAGGGGTAGCATCCTCTGAACCCCTGCTTTGGCATGTGTGTCTTAAGGGAACCTCACAAAACGGGCGAACAACAACGTACTTTCAATCGTACGCCGTACGACAAACTCGATCAGTGCATCGAGTCGCAATGTACGCTGTAACACACGTGACTTTATGAAGAGAAAGGGTTAAGCAAAACGTCAATATAATACTCTTTCTTTTAACCAGAAATGTATTTGACAAAATATTTAGCAGTAATTGCTACATTGGTTATATCATCAACAGCCATTCTCTACAGCATTAACCGAATTGGGTATATCATTATGAAATATCGATCGTACATTGGTCACGAAAGTATGCATTGCAGTGATCGCTTACATGTCACCAAAACGCTGTTTCATATCGTATTTACTACGAACGCTTCGAACCGAATTTCGGTATTTCAAGCCAATCACTCACCCGCTAGCGGCGCTTTCAATGCACGACGTGTCCGAATTTTGGAATCGATATTTTATCATCATCCCGATGCTACGGTTCTGGTCCATAGCAATACTCTAGAAGCGCACACGTTTCGCTCATTTATCGCTGCAAATTATTCAGTAAAATCATGCGTTACAATTTGACAAAAATGATCGCTGATTCCCCAGCAAATAACTTTACTTCAGATAGAATAGCTCGAGCAAAACCGAATCCTTATTGGTACGTTCACGAGAGCGATTTGTTACGCCTGCTTGTACTGTATCGGTGGGGTGGTATTTATGTTGATACTGATGCTATCATAGTTCGATCTTTTAACGATTTACCGGTCGCTGCAATTGGTAGTGAAGACGGAAGTATAATTTCATCTGGTGTTTTAATATTTATTCAGCCACAACATCCATTTATAGCCCAGTGTCTATATGAATATGCAAAATTCTACGGTACTTCATGGGCACATAATGGTCCTGATCTACTTACGCATGTGTATAAGAAATGGCCTGGAGGTGCACAACATTCCGGTGTAATCGTATTGCCTACAGTTGCGTTTTATATGTTTCACTGTTCAAATATTATAACTAATTGCTTTAATACAATCGGCGAACACCAGCTTAATTCGACACTGGCGAAGCTCAAAAATCAATTTATTTATTCGGTACACCATTACTCCAAATACAGTGCCAGTGCAAAATTGCATAACAACAGCTTCTGTATGTACTTGCTTGAAAAATATTGTGTCTTGTGTAAGAACGAAAATCTAAATTCATAATCGAAGTTTTCAGCCAAGCACTTACACTCTCATATAAAAACTCTGAGTCATCAACGACTCTTTCCGAAACGAGTTCATCAACGAAAAAAATTCGATAGTTATGATAAAAATAGCCTTGCTTCCGTGAAGGGTACGAAAAACCCATATTTTGACCTCTGACCCCGAACCATGGGGCGTCATACCCCGTACCCATGGAACCATAAGTCGCAGAGCAAAACCGGCACCGGCAATGAGTTTCCCTCGCCCGAAAACCCCCCAGGTGAAATTTATCAGCCGCCCAAGACGTCAGAACAAAATTTCAAATTTAGGGTCGAGGAACCATGAGGGTGCCATACCCCCGTACCTCAAACGTCATAAATCCAGAACCGGAGCCTTAATCGAAAAACAAAAAAGAGGCATCGGCATTTATCATTTTACTATGAAACAAAACCATCCAGAGAAAAAATTTGATAGTTATGATAAAAATAGCCTTGCTTCCGTGAAGGGTACGAAAAACCCATATTTTGACCCCTAACCCCGAACCATGGGGCGCCATACCCCCGTACCCATGGAACCATAAGTCGCAGAGCAAAACCGGCACCGGCAATGAGTTTCCCTCGCCCGAAAACCCCCCAGGTGAAATTTATCAGCCGCCCAAGACGTCAGAACAAATTTTCAAATTTTGGGTCGAGGAACCATTGGGGCTCCATACCCCCGTACCTCAAACCCCTTAATCCAGAACCGGAGCCTTAATCGAAAAACAAAGAAAGAGGCATCGGTATTTACCATTTTACTATTAAACAAAACCATCCAAGGAAAAAATTCGATAGTTATGATAAAAATAGCCTTGCTTCCGTGAAGGGTACGAAAAACCCTTATTTTGACCTCTGACCCCGAACCATGGGGCGTCATACCCCCGTGCCCATGGAACCATAAGTCGCAGAGCAAAACCGGCACCGGCAATGAGTTTCCCTTGCCCGAAAACCCCCCAGATGAAATTTATCTGCCGCCCAAGACGTCAGAACAAATTTAAAAATTTTGGGTCGAGGAACCATTGGGGCTCCATACCCCCGTACCTCAAACCCCGTAAATCCAGAACCGGAGCCTTAATCGAAAAACAAAGAAAGAGGCATCGGCATTTGTCATTTTACTACTAAACAAAACCATCCAAAGAAAAAAATTCGATAGTTATGATAAAAATAGCCTTGCTTCCGTGAAGGGTGCGAAAAAACCTTATTTTGACCTCTGACCCCGAACCATGGGGCGTCATACCCCCGTACCCATAGAACCATGGGTCGCAGAGCAAAACCTGCACCGGCAATGAGTTTCCCATGCCCGAAAACCCCCGGGTAAAACTTATCAGCCGCCCAAGACGTCAGACCAAATTTTCAAATTTTGGGTCGAGGAACCGTTGGGGCGCCATACCCCCGTACCTCAAACCCCGTAAATCCAGAACCGGAGCCTTAATCAAAAAACAAAGAAAGTGGCATCGGCATTTACCATTTTACTATTAAACAAAACCATCCAAAGAAAAAAATTCAATAGTTATGATAAAAATAGCCTTGCTTCCGTGAAGGGTACGAAAAACCCATATTTTGACCTCTGACCCCGAACCATGGGGCGTCATACCCCCGTACCCATGGAACCATAAGTCGCAGAGCAAAACCGGCACCGGCAATGAGTTTTCCTTGCCCGAAAACCCTCCAGGTGAAATTTATCAGCCGTCATAATCCAGAACCGGAGCCTTAATCGAAAAACAGAGAAAGAGGCATCGGCATTTACCACTTCACTATGAAACAAAACCATCCAGAGAAAAAAATTCGATAGTTATGATAAAAATAACTATCGAATCCAGACCGCTTCCGTGAAGGGTACGAAAAACCCATATTTTGACCTCTGACCCCGAACCATGGGGCGTCATACCCCCGTACCCATGGAACCATAAGTCGCAGAGCAAAACCGGCACCGGCAATGAGTTTTCCATGACCGAAAACCCCCAGGTAAAACTTATCAGTCGCCCAAGACGTCAGAACAAAATTTCAAATTTAGGGTCGAGAAACCATGAGGGTGCCATACCCCCGTACCTCAAACGTCATAAATCCAGAACCGGAGCCTTAATCGAAAAACAAAAAAGAGGCATCGGCATTTATCATTTTACTATGAAACAAAACCATCCAGAAAAAAATTCGATAGTTATGATAAAAATAGCCTTGCTTCCGTGAAGGGTACGAAAGACCCATATTTTGACCTCTGACCCCGAACCATGGGGCGTCATACCCCCGTACCCATGGAACCATAAGTCGCAGAGCAAAACCGGCACCGGCAATGAGTTTCCCTTGCCCGAAAACCCCCCAGGTGAAATTTATCAGCCGCCCAAGACGTCAGAACAAATTTTCAAATTTTGGGTCGAGGAACCATTGGGGCTCCATACCCCCGTACCTCAAACCCCGTAAATCCAGAACCGGAGCCTTAATCGAAAAACAAAGAAAGAGGCATCGGCATTTACCATTTTACTATTAAACAAAACCATCCAAAGAAAAAATTCGATAGTTATGATAAAAATAGCCTTGCTTCCGTGAAGGGTACGAAAAACCCTTATTTTGACCTCTGACCCCGAACCATGGGGCGTCATACCCCCGTACCCATGGAACCATAAGTCGCAGAGCAAAACTGGCACCGGCAATGAGTTTCCCTTGCCCGAAAACCCCCCAGGTGAAATTTATCAGCCGCCCAAGACGTCAGAACAAATTTTCAAATTTTGGGTCGAGGAACAATTGGGGCTCCATACCTCCGTACCTCAAACCCCGTAAATCCAGAACCGGAGCCTTAATCGAAAAACAAAGAAAGATGCATCGGCATTTGTCATTTTACTACTAAACAAAACCATCCAAAGAAAAAAATTCGATAGTTATGATAAAAATAGCCTTGCTTCCGTGAAGGGTGCGAAAAAGCCTTATTTTGACCTCTGACCCCGAACCATGGGGCGTCATACCCCCGTACCCATAGAACCATGGGTCGCAGAGCAAAACCTGCACCGGCAATGAGTTTCCCATGCCCGAAAACCCCCAGGTAAAACTTATCAGCCGCCCAAGACGTCAGAACAAAATTTCAAATTTTGGGTCGAGGAACCATGAGGGTGCCATACCCCCATACCTCAAACGTCATAAATCCAGAACCGGAGCCTTAATCGAAAAAGAAAAAAGAGGCATCGGCATTTATCATTTTACTATTAAACAAAACCATCCAAAGAAAAAAATTCGATAGTTATGATAAAAATAGCCTTGCTTCCGTGAAGGGTACGAAAAACCCATATTTTGACCTCTGACCCCGAACCATGGGGCGTCATACCCCCGTACCCATAGAACCATGGGTCGCAGAGCAAAACCGGCACCGGCAATGAGTTTCCCATGCCCGAAAACCCCCAGGTAAAACTTATCAGCCGCCCAAGACGTCAGAACAAAATTTCAAATTTTGGGTCGAGGAACCGTGAGGGTGCCATACCTTCGTACCTCAAACGTCATAAATCCAGAACCGGAGCCTTAATCGAAAAACAAAAAAGGGCATCGGCATTTATCATTTTACTATTAAACAAAACCATCCAAAGAGAAAAATTCGATAGTTATGATAAAAATAGCCTTGCTTCCGTGAAGGGTACGAAAAACCCATATTTTGACCTCTGACCCCGAACCATGGGGCGTCATACCCCCGTACCCATAGAACCATGGGTCGCAGAGCAAAACCGGCACCGGCAATGAGTTTCCCATGCCCGAAAACCCCCAGGTGAAATTTATCAGCCGCCCAAGACGTCAGAACAAATTTTCAAATTTTGGGTCGAGGAACCATTGGGGCTCCATACCCCCGTACCTCAAACCCCGTAAATCCAGAACCGGAGCCTTAATCGAAAAAGAAAAAAGAGGCATCGGCATTTATCATTTTACTATTAAACAAAACCATCCAAAGAAAAAAATTCGATAGTTATGATAAAAATAGCCTTGCTTCCGTGAAGGGTACGAAAAACCCATATTTTGACCTCTGACCCCGAACCATGGGGCGTCATACCCCCGTACCCATGGAACCATAAGTCGCAGAGCAAAACCGGCACCGGCAATGAGTTTCCCTTGCCCGAAAACCCCCCAGGTGAAATTTATCAGCCGCCCAAGACGTCAGAACAAATTTTCAAATTTTGGGTCGAGGAACCATTGGGGCTCCATACCCCCGTACCTCAAACACCGTAAATCCAGAACCGGAGCCTTAATCGAAAAACAAAGAAAGAGTCATCGGCATTTACCATTTTACTATGAAAAAAAACCATCCAGAGGAAAAATTCAATAGTTATGATTTATGATAAAAATAGCCTTGCTTCCATGAACGGTACGAAAAACCCATATTTTGACCTCAGACCCCGAACCATGGGGCGTCATACCCCCGTACCCATGAAACCATAAGTCGCAGAGCAAAACCGGCACCGGAAATGAGTTTCCCTTGCCCGAAAACCCCCAGGTGAAATTTACCAGGTGCCCAAGACGTCAGAACAAATTTTCAAATTTTGGGTCGAGGAAACATTGGGGCTCCATACCCCCGAACTTCAAACCCCGTAAATCCAGAACCGGAGCCTTAATCGAAAAACAAAGAAAGAGGCATCGGCCTTTACCATTTTACTATTAAACAAAGCCATCTAAAGAAAAAAATTCGACAGTTATGATAAAAATAGCCTTGCTTCCGTGAAGGGTACGAAAAACCCTTATTTTGACCTCTGACCCCGAACCATGAGGCGTCATACCCCCGTACCCATGGAACCATAAGTCGCAGAGCAAAACCGGCACCGGCAATGAGTTTTCCTTACCCGAAAACCCCCAGGT
>JASANE010024452.1:0-33590 GCA_030248225.1 Trileptium ribeirensis
ACTTCGTTCAGTTACGTATTGCTAAATCACATTTTTAGAGTGGTAAGAAACACTGTTTTAGGAATCCTAAGTTTGGACAAACAGTCCCGTTTAGTTCAATGATAACTTTCTAATCAAAATGCTATAAATGAGACAAACTGTGATGCTACTAGCAGTTTTCAATAAATACAGTTCATTGCCAAGAAAGCAGTTTCTGACTGTGTTGTCAGTAACAACCTTACTTCAATTTAGCCTGATTTACAAAAATCACAAGCGACACTGGCTAGTGCTTCGACGCAATTTATGTTAACCAAGCATATGCTAACAACTCCAACGTAAGACATACTCTGTTGTCCAAGTTTACCGGTTTCTTTAATCCGAACATAAACCCGGAAGAGACCACGGACCCGTGACCCGAATGTGTAAAATAGCTGTTACATCGACCTTCTGGCTTTGATTTGTTAACAAACTCCTGCAGGTTATTACAAGTAACTGTACTGGAGATTGCAGAACGTAGCGAAGCATAGTTACACCTACGCCTACTCTTGTGTACATCAAATCAGCTCCCAGAAGCATCTGGTCGATATGTTATATGTGGAAACATCACAGCAAATACCCAGCACAAGTTACCAACAAAACTAAGCCGGCAATCAAGTTCCCATACTCCAAAGCCCACAGGTGCAACTTATCCAGCCGCCAAGACGTCAGAACAAATTTTCAAATTTTGGATCGAGGGAACCACGAAGGGAACCCAAACCCCATAACCGGAGCCTTAATCGAAAAACAAAAAAATAGGCATAGAGATTTAACATTTCGAAATAAAACCAACCAGAAAAAATTTGAAAATTACGATAAAAATAACCTTGCTTTTCGGTGAAGGGTGCTAAAATGGTGTAAATTTGCTCGTGTCGTCTTGGAATCAATCCAAGGACTCCATGACTCCCGAGACGAAGAAGTGAGTGAAGCATTTCGCAAGGGTGGCCTGTACATATCACACCTTTTTGCAGAAAGGAACTCGCGGATGATTCATGTCGGTTCGCTTGCAATTCGCGCTTTTATCGTTCCACAAACTTATACTTGCTTTGTACATGAAATTCGCGAAGCGGTACATTTGGAATCAATTATCCCTATGTTATACGCGGACAGCCCCTGGCATGGCGCGTTTGCTTGAATGTGTGATAGAGGACATCCATATCGGCCGAGATGAAGACAACGTGTGTCAAGCGGATGTGGGTGACGCACATACAAAACGTCAACTGTCCAATCCTTAAACACAACATCCAGATTGGCAATATGAAGGATCTTCTGATAAAACAGCGTCGTGTCAATGAAGATGATGCCGTACTGCTGAGATGTTTTGGGTGTCTTGAACAAGCTGATCTAGCGTCAACCACAATGACGCCGATACAGGACTACGTGATCGACCTGATCGTTAAAGATGTACACGAGCGACTGTTTCATGCAGGAGTCGGCAACACGTTGAGTCAATTGCGCCGGAAATACTGGATTCCTCAGGTCCAAGCAGTTGTCCGTACGCTCGGATCACATTGCATGTGTGTCAACGCAACAACTGCGCCGTATGCCTTTACCAAAAGCCAGCATGGTCGAACCCATAGGTATCACGCCCATTTCCCTTTCAGTTTACCGACCTTGACTATTTTGGCCCGATCAACGTCCGATTTGGCGGTAACATCTCCAGAAGACATGGATATGTCTTTTTACGCGTTTAGCTTTTGTGTAATCCACTTGGAGTGCCTGGATCGCTGCTATGCAAAGGAGTTTCTAGAATGCGTCATCAGATTTATATCGCAACGACGAATTCTCGAAAAACTCTCAAACAATACACCACAGTTTCGAGTGATGGAATCAGTGTTCGACCGTATGTGGAACGCGGTGCAGAAAGACTTGGAAATACAGTGTTATGCCTCCGGCAACCGGATTACCTGGAAGATTACGACACACCTCGTCTTGTGGGTGTTGCTAAAAGTTCGATGGAGAAGGCCATTGGTCGCAGTCTTCTTGTTTGGGGGGAGCTCGTGACATTGTGCTGCGAAGTCGGAGCAGTTGCGAGTAGTCGTCCAGTTTCCTACGTCTATGGTGGGGATATCCAGTCGGGCACGTTTGTGCGTCCAGTAGACTTTTTGACGACTTCTTCTTCCAGTCATGCCGACAACGGGTGATGACTTTGCCAGCCGACTGACCTTGGCGCTGCCCAAGACAACGTCGTCCGTCTACGGAGGTTTAATCTTCGTCGATTGAATATACTCTGGCGTTTTTGGTACGAGTACCTGCTGTCACTACGCGAGCGTGGCCGATCACTGGAGCTTATGTTGCCGACGGAGAAGTCATGCGCACGGTCGCTCAATCATGTTTACAAATTGGAACTTGATCAGCCAGCTATCCGATGATGATATGGAACAAAAGACGGACGACACCCGTGTTCATGACGTCGATGAACCCGCAAAGCATCAACAAGCTGTTGTCAACAGGCAGGTTCACGTAAATGTGACAATGGTGACACAGATTTCTTCGGATTTACGGAAAAGGGAGTAAATGAGGCTGAACTACGTCTACCCAACACAACTTTGTTACAACACCGTGCAACAGCAGGTCAACCAGAACTAACCTTTGAGTATGGGGTGTGCAGCGTATCGCTCCCTCAATTATAAGTGAACACCAATGGAAATAACCACAGTTAGTTGATCTGTTTAATCACCGTATTAATTGTTTTACCATTTTACTAATATTCGTTACTATCATGATTATATCGATTTCGCTTGTTAATAAACGCATTATACTACGTCAGAACTTATGCACTATTTGGGTAGCAAATGACATTTCGTCAGTAGTGGGATTGTGGCGGATTTAGGCGCGATTGAAATATAATATAACGAAGGATTTAGATGATAATGCTGTCAACTAACTATTGGCATTACAAAGCAGTTTTGTTGCGCTTTAAATGTGTTGCTTGTAGACCGATGAGCAGATTCAAATCAACACTGACGACAAATGATACTGAGTTTTATGTAATGGCCGTCGACTCATCTTATATTTGGCATTAAAGTGGTTAAAGCCTTTGTAATAATGAATAACCAATTGCATCGATGAATAGTGACTAATAATGGCTCTTATAATTGTCATAACATTGTCAACATCAGCTCAACGATTATTCCCAACATCAACAACGCAAACAATATTGATAACATCTACAACAATAACCACGTAGTTAGATTTGTCAACGACAACAATAACATGGACATCCTCATCACAATAGCCTTAGCCATCAGTCAATAACTGCGTCTTTGATTAAAAGCTTATCGAGGACGATAGCTACGTCTGCAGACCAGTTAATCGGTGCCAACGCATCGACTTAATTGTCATACCTACAAGCCAATTGAACTTGTTACTCCAACGACAAAGTCAATGCCGGCGTGAGGTATTCGTCGACGGATCATCACGGTACAAGAATTGTCACAAGTCATGCGTTACAGGTGAGCATTGTTATTTTCTCTACCACAAATGCCATAAACACATATTTCATTATGACACTGCTGTTTTTCCTATTTAAACTACTATTCTAAATTCCAACTTGCAACGCCAAGGATCGATTTCAGAATTATAGATAACCCAAAAATGAACTGAAAATTAGAAAAACAAAAATCTGTGAAAATTCCTAATTTTGACACGTTTTCGGTTATAGCTCGACTCAAGGCAAAAATTTTCAAATATTTGACAAGCGCACACTTAACTATTCTTGCTGCAACCTTGACGTTGTAACTCTGGTGCAGGCTATGGCTGCACAAAACTTTTTTATAAAAACGATAATTCACTACATCAGTGTGCTCAACTAAATGTGGCGCATAGTTTAGCTTCCGCAGTTGCGTGGTCAAAGACCGCTATGCTATGGCTATTTCATAGCCTTCCCTAGCGTAGTTCCTACCTACCCAATACCATCGGCCACAATCTAAAGGTCCGCATTAAGGCGGGAAAACTCACAATCTACGTATATAGTTCTGAAAATGTATTTTGGGTTTCTATCTAACCAGTACCCCCAGACCGCGAAATGAAGTGTCTTCGTCTCCTTGGCCTATCGTAAATATAGCATAAGGATATTGGATAATATCTGAATAGAGTTGTCATCACAAGATTAACCAAACATTAAAGCGGGATATTAGCAGACAAAAACAAACCTTTATAAACCTGACTATCTCTTGAAGTCGAAGAACCACCTGCAAGCGGCAAGTAATGCGACTTTGAACTAAGGTCCTTGTTTTTCATGGCAAGTGTAGTTATTTCGCTGCTTGTACTGTCCGACCCGCGACAACTCCCATTTTTACGTCCATTCTGCTTAGTGGGCTTTCGTGTAGACGTTGTATTAGATTTCCCCCGTATACTGGGTGGAATAGCTTGTTTTCCATTCGATACGCCGCGCTTGCAATAGATACGTTTGTGGGTAATAAAGTTGATTATACTTCGAAATAAATTTCGGCATGCCCTAAAATATGTTAAATTTCATGTCCGGTTGCAAAAATCCTGTTATACGTTCACACACGATTAATAAGCATCCAATTGACCTTACGGCGAGTTTTCACATTACGTCTGATGCCATTGGATTTGTGTGTATATTGTGTCCAGTCCGATACTAACCGCATATGTGTGTATTTTTGGCACTATATCATGTGATTCGGTCATATTAACATTGTGCAAGATCTATCAGATCAGATGGGATGCATGTTGGACTAATCATATGCAGCCCATGGGAAAATCGGATAAGATGCAATGTTTACATCCCTTTGGCCTGTTTCCACATTGTGTCCGATCCCATTTGACTTGCTTTCACATTGCATCCGAACTATAGACCAAAATCTATAGTTACCATATACGTACGCAGCAGGGAGTAACCGGAATTCTGGTTCCGGCGAAAATCGTGTTCCGGTTGCGGTTCCGTCAAAGGGCAAAAACTACACCAGAACCGGAATTCCGGTTTAAAATCTTTTGTAAGAAATTTTCCAGATCTTTGCTTCATCTGTGGTCCAAAAATTATGTAATATGTTCGCAATGACCAAGTTCCAATAAAACCAAGCAGAAGAAAAGATTAACTACGCAATTTGCCATGTGAAACGTAAGTAGGGCACATAAATTCAGTACGGATTTTTCATCTTAGCCTGCAGGATTTGCTAACAAAGCAAAGCCAGATCCAAGCTTGCAGCAGCTATTTTACTCGTTCAGAAGTTTATGTGGTATATTCGAATTAAACCGGTCCAACTCGGTAACACAGTATGGATTACGTAGAAGTAGTTAGATGTAAGCTTGGCTAACATAAATTGCGTCAAGCACAAGCCAGTGGGCTTGCAAACTTTGTAAATCAGTCTACATTGAAGTAAACTAGCGTTATCTGCAGTGCAGCCAGAAAATGCGTCCTTAGCAATGAACTGTATTCATTGAAACTGTGCGAGCAGTATAACAGTTGATCTCATTAAAGCATTGTGGTTGTAAAGTTAACATCTTAACATCTAAACGGAAGCCAAAACAGTGTCTCTGAATACTGATCAGGAAATTATAGTAATATTTTCTATTATTTTATCTTAGAACCATATAAACTAATAATGTCAAGTTTCCTACAGAATAACGTGTAACAAACGTATGTGTAGTAAAGGGAGGCGACTGGAAACATTTGCGAAAGTGTTTCTTCTACAGAGCGAATATACCTGCATTTCTTCCCTTCCTTCATCTGTTTTTGAGCGAAGCGTTTTTATTTTCTGTCTGGGAGCAAAAAAGTCGATGTTCGTTCGTCTGTCCATCCGGTAGTCTTTCATGGATCTCAAGAACCGTTGAACCTATTTCAAAAAACTTTTTTTGTTTGAAAGTTTATCATGTGAGGATGTGCACCTGATATTTTAGAAGTTTGGGAACTTGCCAATTTTATCATTAATTAAACTAACTAGCTAATTAATACCCTAATTAAGCTCATAACAGCTTAAGAAAACATCATCTATCTCAACCGTCCTAGCGGAAATCACTTCGAATATGTGGACGAAGTATAATATATGTAAGTTTTAACTCTTATGAACAAATAGGAATATAATAAAACAACTGTATTTATTTATTCAGGTATAGCTGCCAATTGGTTTGTTTTCGTTTTTCGTATTTTGCAACTACTATTTGCTGTACATTGCTATTTTCGATTGGTGAGGTTGAGTTTTCCATGGGGAATTAAGAAAATAGATGTATTGTACATACAGGAATAGTATAGTACGAATATTATAGGCAAAATTATTTTCAGATTCCGTGTCCTATGATTTCATTGATGTGCTTCGATTGCCATTCATCACCATGCTGTATAAGCCACATGACTTCCTTTGTCTTGCTTTTCGTTCGAACGGAATAAAACTATTCTTTCATTTACTCATTGTTGTCTAGGTAAAAATATATTCCCAAGACATTGAGTACGTTCATATTACTAATGCCGTCGCTCCGCTCAAAAAATGTAGTTCCACTACGACTGGTACTATTAATAGGTTTTGAAGACCAGGTTCCGGTTGCTGGTTCCGGTTATTCCCTGGTACGCGGGTATGTATATATCAGGGAATAACCGGAACCGAAATTTACCGAAACAGCAATCAGTACCGTCCATTTAAACCGGATCCGTAACGTGATCTTCGAAACTTATATATAGTAAAACATATGAAGTACGAAATGAAGGCACTGTGAATTTAAAATGTATTAAAAACAAATTTTATATTAAACTTAATGTATTGCGATGACATTGTTGCCTCTATGGAACTTTGAAGAGGCTGAGGAAGCTAAAATATTTATTTATCGATCAGGATGTCGGTTTTTGGACTTCCAGCCCAAAAATGCCTTCCGCTGCACATTGGGTCCTACTTAAGTACGTTTCACATGTTAATTTGCTGAGTTAGTCTCTCTTGTTTGATTGTGTTGGAACTTGATCATTGTGTGTATCAGGGAGTAACCGGAATTCCGGTTCCGGCGAAAATCGTGTTCCGGTTGCGGTTCCGGCAACGGGCAAAAACCATACCGGAACCGGAATTCCGGTTTAAAAATTTTGTTTGACATTTTCAACGTTTTTTGCTTCATCCTGTAATACAAACATATGTAATATATATTATACAATGATCAAGCTCCAATACAACCAAGCAAAAGAAAAGATTAACTAACCAATTTGCCGTGTGAAACGTAAGTAGGGCACATAATTTGAGCAGAAATTTTTCATAATAATCTGCAGGAGTTTGTTAAATCAAAGCCAGGTCGATGCTCGTAGCAGCTATTTTACACATCCAGAAGTCTGTAGGATACGTTTGAATTAAACCGGTCCAACTCAGTAACAGAGTATGGCTTACGCAGAAGTACTTAGGGTATGTTTGGCTAACATAAATTACGTCAAGCACCCGCCAGTGCGCTTGTGAACTTGGTAAATCAGTCTAAATTGAAGGAAACTAACGTTATCTGCAACGCAACTAGAAACTGCTTTCTTGGCAATGAATTTTATTTATTGAAACTGTACGAGCAGCATCACAGTGTGTCTCATTTATAGCATTCTGATTAGAAAGTTATCATCATTATGATCTAACTGACGGGCACTGTTTGTCCAACACTAGCCTAAACAGTGTCTCTGACCACTGATCAGAAAATTACCTTCTATCTATTATTTTGTACTAGAATCATATAAACCAATAATTTTAATTTTCCTACAGAAGAGCATGCAACAAACGCATGTGTAGTAAAGGGAGGCAACTGTAGACAGCGAAAGTGTGTATTCTACGCTCCAAGCTTTGTAAGCACATTCGATTTGACGCAGTATACGCAATGGTGTATAGTGGAAGACTTTTTTGCTCTGAATGTCCAAAAACCGACATATTTGATCGATAAATAAACATTATTAGCTTCCTCAGTCTCTTCAAAGATTCAAAAAGGCAATAATACCATCGCAATACATTAAGTTTAATGTTAAAGTTATTTTTAATGCATTTTAAATCCACTATACCTTCATTTCTTCTATCATCTGTTTTACTATATATAAATTTCGAAGACCAGGCTCCGGTTCCGGATCCGGCTTAAATGGACGGTTCCGGTTGCTGGTTCCGGTTCCGGTTATTCCCTGGTGTGTATATAATAGCGTGTGATTGGACCACAGCTGAAGCAAAGGGATGTAAACATTGCATCTTATCCGATTTTCCCATGGGCTGCATATGATTAGTCCAACATGCATCCCATCTGATATGATAGATCTTGCACAATGTTAATATGACCGAATCACATGATATAGTGCCAAAAATACACACATATGCGGTTAGTATCGGACTGGACACAATATACACAAATATCCAATGGCATCAGACGTAATGCTGAAAACTCGCCGTAAGGTCAATTGGAGATGCTTATTAATCGTGTGTGAACGTATAGCAGGATTTTTGCAACCGGACATGAAATTTAACATATTTTAGGGCATGCCGAAATTTATTTCGAAGTATAATCAACTTTATTACCCACAAACGTATCTATTGCAAGCGCGGCGTATCGAATGGAAAACAAGCTATTCCACCCAGTATACGGGGGAAATCTAATACAACGTCTACACGAAAGCCCACTAAGCAGAATGGACGTAAAAATGGGAGTTGTCGCGGGTCGGACAGTACAAGCAGCGAAATAACTACACTTGCCATGAAAAACAAGGACCTTAGTTCAAAGTCGCATTACTTGCCGCTTGCAGGTGATTTCTTCGACTTCAAGAGATAGTCAGGTTTATAAAGGTTTGTTTTTTGTCTGCTAATATCCCGCTTTAATGTTTGGTTAATCTTGTGATGACAGCTCTATTCAGATATTATCCAATATCCTTATGCTATATTTACGATAGGCCAAGGAGAAGACTCATTTCGCGGTCTGGGGGTACTGGTTAGATAGAGAACCGAAATACATTTTCAGAACTATATACGTAGATTGTGAGTTTTCCCGCCTTAATGCGGACCTTTAGATTGTGGCCGATGGTATTGGGTAGGTAGGAACTACGCTAGGGAAGGCTATGAAATAGCCATAGCATAGCGGTCTTTGACCACGCAACTGCGGAAGCTAAACTATGCGCCACATTTAGTTGAGCACACTGATGTAGTGAATTATCGTTTTTATAAAAAAGTTTTGTGCAGCCATAGCCTGCACCACAGTTACAACGTCAAGGTTGCAGCAAGAATAGTTAAGTGTGCGCTTGTCAAATATTTGAAAATTTTTGCCTTGAGTCGAGCTATAACCGAAAACGTGTCAAAATTAGGAATTTTCACAGATTTTTGTTTTTCTAATTTTCAGTTCATTTTTGGGTTATCTATAATTCTGAAATCGATCCTTGGCGTTGCAAGTTGGAATTTAGAATAGTAGTTTAAATAGGAAAAACAGCAGTGTCATAATGAAATATGTGTTTATGGCATTTGTGGTAGAGAAAATAACAATGCTCACCTGTAACGCATGACTTGTGACAATTCTTGTACCGTGATGATCCGTCGACGAATACCTCACGCCGGCATTGACTTTGTCGTTGGAGTAACAAGTTCAATTGGCTTGTAGGTATGACAATTAAGTCGATGCGTTGGCACCGATTAACTGGTCTGCAGACGTAGCTATCGTCCTCGATAAGCTTTTAATCAAAGACGCAGTTATTGACTGATGGCTAAGGCTATTGTGATGAGGATGTCCATGTTATTGTTGTCGTTGACAAATCTAACTACGTGGTTATTGTTGTAGATGTTATCAATATTGTTTGCGTTGTTGATGTTGGGAATAATCGTTGAGCTGATGTTGACAATGTTATGACAATTATAAGAGCCATTATTAGTCACTATTCATCGATGCAATTGGTTATTCATTATTACAAAGGCTTTAACCACTTTAATGCCAAATATAAGATGAGTCGACGGCCATTACATAAAACTCAGTATCATTTGTCGTCAGTGTTGATTTGAATCTGCTCATCGGTCTACAAGCAACACATTTAAAGCGCAACAAAACTGCTTTGTAATGCCAATAGTTAGTTGACAGCATTATCATCTAAATCCTTCGTTATATTATATTTCAATCGCGCCTAAATCCGCCACAATCCCACTACTGACGAAATGTCATTTGCTACCCAAATAGTGCATAAGTTCTGACGTAGTATAATGCGTTTATTAACAAGCGAAATCGATATAATCATGATAGTAACGAATATTAGTAAAATGGTAAAACAATTAATACGGTGATTAAACAGATCAACTAACTGTGGTTATTTCCATTGGTGTTCACTTATATCGAGGGAGCGATACGCTGCACACCCCATACTCAAGGCTTAGTTCTGGTTGACCGGCTGTTGCACGGTGTCTACAAATGTGTTGTAGACGTAGTTCAGCCTCATTTACTCCCTTTTCCGTAAATCCGAAGAAATCTGTGTCACCATTGTCACATTGACGTGAACCTGCCTGTTGACAACAGCTTGTTGATGCTTTGCGGGTTCATCGACGTCATGAACACGGGTGTCGTCCGTCTTTCGTTCATATCATCATCGATAGCTGGCTGATCAAGTTCCAATTTGTAAACATGATTTAGCGACCGTGGGCTGACGTTTCTGCTCGGCAACATAAGCTCCAGTGATTGGCCACGCTCGCGTAGTGGCAGCAGGTACTCGTACCAAAAACGCCAGAGTATATTCAATCGACGTAGATTAAACCTCCGTAGACGGACGACGTTGTCTTGGGCAGCGCCAAGGTCAGTCGGCTGCAAGTCATCACCCGTTGTCGGCATGACTGGGAGAAGAGTCGTCAAAAAGTCTACTGGACGCACAAACGTGCCCGACTGGATATCCCCACCATAGACGTAGGAAACTGGACGACTACTCGCAACTGCTCCGACTTCGCAGCACAATGTCACGAGCTCCCCCCAAACAAGAAGACTGCGACCAATGGCCTTCTCCATCGAACTTTTAGCAACACCCACAAGACGAGGTGTGTCGTAATCTTCCAGGTAATCCGGTTGCCGGAGGCATAACACTGTATTTCCAAGTCTTTCTGCACCGCGTTCCACATACGGTCGAACACTGATTCCATCACTCGAAACTGTGGTGTATTGTTTGAGAGTTTTTCGAGAATTCGTCGTTGCGATATAAATCTGATGACGCATTCTAGAAACTCCTTTGCAGAGCAGTCATCCAGGCACTCCAAGTGGATTACACAAAAGCTAAACGCGTAAAAAGACATATCCATGTCTTCTGGATGTCATCGCCAAATCGGACGTTGATCGGGCCAAAATAGTCAAGGTCGGTAAACTGAAAGGGAAATGGGCGTGATACCCATGGGTTCGACCATGCTGGCTTTTGGTAAAGGCATACGGCGCAGTTGTTGCGTTGACACACATGCAATGTGATCCGAGCGTACGGACAACTGCTTGGACCTGAGGAATCCAGTATTTCCGGCGCAATTGACTCAACGTGTTGCCGACTCCTGCATGAAACAGTCGCTCGTGTACATCTTTAACGATCAGGTCGATCACGTAGTCCTGTATCGGCGTCATTGTGGTTGACGCTAGATCAGCTTGTTCAAGACACCCAAAACATCTCAGCAGTACGGCATCATCTTCATTGACACGACGCTGTTTTATCAGAAGATCCTTCATATTGCCAATCTGGATGTTGTGTTTAAGGATTGGACAGTTGACGTTTTGTATGTGCGTCACCCACATCCGCTTGACACACGTTGTCTTCATCTCGGCCGATATGGATGTCCTCTATCACACATTCAAGCAAACGCGCCATGCCAGGGAGCTGTCCGCGTATAACATAGGATAATTGATTCCAAATGTACCGCTTCGCGAATTTCATGTACAAAGCAGTATAAGTTTGTGGAACGATAAAAGCGCGAAATTGCAAGCGAACCGACATGATCGTCCGCGAAGTCCCTTTCTGCAAAAAGGTGTGATATGTACAGGCCACCTTGCGAAATGCTTCACTCACTTCTTCGTCTCGGGAGTTATTAATATCCTTGGATTGATGCCAAGACGACACGAGCAATTTTACACCATTTTAGCACCCTTCACGGAAGCAAGGTTATTTTTATCGTAACTTTCGAATTTTTTCTCTGGTTGGTTTTATTTCGAAATGTTAAATCTCGATGCCTATTTTTTTGTTTTTCGATTAAGGCTCCGGTTATGGGGTTTGGGGTACCTTCGTGGTTCCTCGATCCAAAATTTGAAAATTTGTTCTGACGTCTTGGGCGGCTGATAAGTTGCACCTGTGGGCTTTGGAGTATGGGAAACTCATTGCCGGCTTAGTTTTGTTGTAACTTGTGCTGGTATTGTGTGATGTCCACATATAACATATCGACGAATGCTATCGGGAGCTGATTTGATGTGCACACAAGAGTAGGCGTAGGTGTAACTATGCTTCGCTACGTTCTGCAATCTCGATAGAGTTACTTGTAATAACCTGCAGGAGTTTGTTAACAAATCAAAGCCAGGTCGATGTAACAGCTATTTTACACATTCGGGTCACGGGTCCGTGGTCTCCGGGTTATGTTCGGATTAAACCGGTAAAACTGGGCAACAGAGTATGTCTTACGTAGAAGTACTTAGCATATGCTTGGTTAACATAAATTGCGTCAAGCACTAGCCAGTGCGCTTGTAAGCTTTGTAAATCAGGCTAAATTGAAGTAAAGTAACGTTACCTACAACACAGTCAGAAACTGCTTTCTTGGCAATGAACTGTATTTATTGAAACTGTGCGAGCAGCATCACAGTTTGTCTCATTTATAGCATTTTGATTAGAAAGTTAATCATCTAACTAACGGGCACTGTTTGTCCAACGCTATCCTAAACAGTGTTTCTTACCACTGATCACAAAATTACTTCCTATCTATTAATTTCTTTTAGAATCATATAAACCAATAATTTCAAGTTTCATACGGAACAACATGTAACAAACGTTTGTGTAGTAAAGGGAGGCGACTGGGGACGAAGCGAAAGTGTTTATTCTACGCTCCATGCTATGTAAGCACATTCAATTTGACACAGTATACGCAAGGGTGTATAGTAGAAGGCATCTTTTGCTCTGGGTGTACAAAACCTGGCACATTGATCGATAAATAAACAGTATTAGCTTCCTCCGTCTCTTTAAAGCATCAGAAAGACAATAATGCCATCGCAATACATTAAGTTTAATGTAAAAGTTATTTTTAATGCATTTTAAATCCACTATACCTTAATTTCTTCTTTCATCTGTTTTACTATATATAAATTTCGAAGCCAGGTTCCGGATCCGGTTTAAATGGACGGTTCCGGTTGCTGGTTCCGGTTCCGGTTATTCCTTGGTATATATGTAAAGCCTTTATATCAACGGCACTATGACTAGTCGTATTAGAGCCGAAGAACTAATTTCTTCTTCCAATGACACAAAAGACGAAAATTTTTGAAATATAAATTTTAAATCACATTTTTAGAGTGGTTTTACGTTATGGGACCCCAACACTTGTCTTATCTTATGCATACTTTTATCGTATTCACCAATGAAAACCATTGAAATGACCTGCATACATCTATATTTTAAAAGCGGTAAAATTTTACCATTTTCGGTGCTAAATTTTACCAAATGTTCCTCCGGTACCGTCCCTCCGGGTTAATAACACACCTAGTTTGGGTTTAAAACAGTAAAAGCATCATGTTCGTCGAGTTAAGTAACCCTATAATCCTATCGTTCATCCCCAACAATCAAGAAACGTGATTTGTAAACATCTTGAAAATTTCACTTTTATGATGGTATTTTTAAGCTTTCGCTCATAGCTCAACAACGGCTGCTAATGTTGTAGCTCTCGATGAGAGCATTTTGTATACGATGGCTTCATTTTTCGATTTGATGTTTCTGGCAACGTTACGACCTAAAATTCCCAGAGTTCCTAAATCAAAGTCTCCAATCCCGTTAGGTTTTGTGAAAATTTAGGTAGGAAATTATGGAAGGAGCGCAAAATGCAAATATATGGGCACAACTACATTTCGTTACACGTCGTATAAAAATGAGAAATTCTATCAATCTGGTGATGCGTTATGTGACAAAACGACAGAAAAAGAATTTTTTTATCGAATAATCGCAATTTGAGGAAACTGCGCTCGCTCCGTTTGAATTAACCAATTTCTTAAATGTATCTACATTAGACGCACAAGGAACTGCTACAGAAAGTTCGTTGCAAAAGCGAACATCACGGTGAGCCAAAAATGATATAAACAGCTTTGCTTGGATGAAATAACTGTATAATTTAGGCTATTTTGCCTTCGAGTCAAGCGTTAATTTTTATGAACCAGTTGGGAGAGCTGCCATATATTTTTGCCAAAAGTTTGGTGTGCCCCTTTATTAAACATAAGTCTCAAGAGAATTTAGCAAGGCGTTGACTATTCCGGTTCCTTAAGTATATATTGATCTCATAAGATGGCCTGATGTGGAAAAAGAGCTAGTTATTCAAGCAGGCACAGCGAGTGTTTTCACAAACTGTTACAATGATGGTACGGGTTCTTTACGTTTATATAATGGTAAGAAACCTTAAACGCCACCAACAACACGACGTGATGTCAGAATGGTAAAAACAAAAATTGTTCTTTTTATAGTAATAGGTATACCTAATACAGCATACACTTTCTCCTTGCATGACATTGGATAAAAAATTTTATTTTGAAAAAATTATAGTTTATAGTATAATTAAACGCACTTAAAATAAAGCACAGACGAAATCGAACGCTTCGCGATCGAATGATCTTCTTTTAAGCGAAATTCGTTTAATTAAACAGAACCTAACATTTGTATTCTTAACGCGATCGAAATTCAGTCAATTTACTATTCGCAAACGATCGAGATTGATTGTCGTTGAAACGAAAACGATCGTGGTCGAACGAAACTTCGTTCAATTTTTGAGCACTTAATTCTGGTTTTAACGTTACATTATAATAATCATAATTGCAGCATAAATGGTGCAGTTCGACGTTAGCATACTTTTCAACATCTTAGTGCATATATTTTCCGTGTTAGCGTACGCATAATAGATTTGAAACATGGTGACGTAGGATTGATACATTTTTAAAATATATGTCTAATCTTTACAGTACCGATGCAACTTCATTTCAGCGAGGCCGTCACTGTCCGAACTAGTCCGGATCTTCCTCGGTTCGGACCAGTATAGAGCGCTCATGTTCGTATGGTATATATACCGGGCTTAAGGAACAGAAGAGCTTCGTGTTTCTCAAGAATTTCTCGCAAATATATTCGAAAAAACCAGTAGTATTATGTTTTCATATTGTTTTGTTAGAACGATTGTGTTTGATGTCACCTCAAAATACCTGATGGGTGCTGCTGGATTTGTGGGAAAACCTGGAGAAACCGTCGAAATCCTGGGTATTTATCCTTTCTGTGGGCAGACCGAGTAGAGTTTTGGATGTCATACCTTCATGCCTCATAAGTTCTTGAATGGATTTTTATTTTCTTATTTGAAAGAATATAACGAGTACGTTTTTATCATTTTTCAAAAATGATTGCTTGGAACTGAAACTGAAAAAAATGATATATATACAAGTTTTTCGGGTTTTGTCCCATTTACGAATCTGAAATGTTTTTCCAAAAAGTTGTATTTTTAACCCATGGTGGAACTTTTTTGAAATGTTTATCAAAAATTTCCAATTTCTTTACATTGACGTGTTTAGATGCTTAAAGGTCTTTGCAGAAAAATTCCATATTTTTGCCATATGTGCTATGATGTGAAAAAATTGATGAAATTCGCTCCACTTAGGTCATCATACATGATATAAACCACTGTAAGTGAATAAAACCAGCGAAGCGAAGAATTTTTGTTGCCTGAATAAGTGATAAAATTTGATTAGGATAAGTGAAACCATGAGACCCAAAATACACGAAAACGTCATATCTCCGTAATCGCTCGAGCAATATGGGCGTTTTCGGTCTCAATTTGTAGAGAATTTATCTTCTGTAGAGCTGCACTTGGTGCACTAAATTTGTTATTAATTACCCAGCATGGTTGGGTCAAAAATGGTTTTTGAATGGCCCATGAGACCCAAAATATATGAAAATAGCAATATCTCCATAACCACACGAGCTATACGGCTGTTTTGATCAAATTTTAAAGTCCAGTTTATCTTATCCTCTAAATAGCAGTACATGGCGCACTGAATTTGTTATTATTTTCGCTACAGGACAGAGTCAAATTGGATTTGTAATCGGGCCCATGTAATACAAAATACTCGAAAACAACAATATCTCCTTAATCACTTAAGCTACATTGAGTTTTGCTGGTCTTATTTTGCAGAGCTATTCATCCTCTATGTATATGCTGATCCTGAGTTCGGAAATACACCATAAGGTTATATATCTCAAACAGGGAGTAACCGGAATTCTGGTTCCAGTTCCAACGAAAATCGTGTTCCGGTTGCGGTTCCGGCAAAGGGCAAAAACCTTTGCAAAACCAAAAACGGGAACCAAAAAATTGTGTTTGAAATTTTCCACGTTTTTGCTTCATCTGTGGTCCAAACATATGTAATATATATACGCAACGATCAAGTTCCAACACAACCAAGCAAATAAAAAGATTAACTCAGCAATTTGTCGTGTAAAACGTAAGTAATGCAAATAATTTCGGTAGGTATTTTTCATCTTAACGTGCAGGAGTTTGTTAATAAAACAAAGCCAGGTCGATGTCTGTTGCAGCTATTTTACACATTCAGGAGCCTGTGGGGTATGTTCGAATTAAGCCGTCTAACTCGGTAACAGAGTATAGATTACGTAGAAGTACTTAGTGTAAGCTTGGTTAAAATAAATTGCGTCAAGCACCAGCCATTGCGCCTGTAAATTTTGTAAATCAATCTACATTAAATGAAAGTAGCATTATATGCAACCTAGCCAGAAACAGTGATCCTGGCAATGAACTGTATTTATTGAAACTGTGCGAGCAGTATCACAGTTGTGTCATTTATAATAGCATTCTGATTAGAAAGTAATCATCATTATCATCTAACTGACGAGCACTGTTATGTTTGCGCAACGCTAGCCTAAACAGTTTCTTACCACTGATCAGAAAACTACCTTCTATTATTTTGTCTTAGAGCCATATAAACCAATAATTTCAAGTTTCCTGCAGAACAACATGTAACAAACGTATGTGTAGTAAAAGGAGGCGACTGGACACAGAGCGAAACTGTTTATTCTACGCTCTATGCAAGCATATTTAGTTACAAGCAGATTCCATTTGACGCCGTATACGCAAGGGTGTATATAGTGGAAGGCATTTTTTCTCTGGGTGTCAAAAAACCGACATATTTATCAATAAATAAACATTATTAGCTTCCTCAGTCCCTTTAAAGATTTAGAAAGGCAATAATGCCCTCGCAATACATTAAGTTTAATGTAAAAGTTATTTTCAATACATTTTAAATCCACTATATCTTAATTATTCTTCCTTCATCTGTTTTACTATATGTAAGTTTCGAAGACCAGGTTTAAAGGGACGGTTCGGGTTGCTGGTTCCCGTTCCGGTTATTTTCTGATCTCAAACTATTCAAGCAAAATGGCTGATATTTGGTTCAATATAGCTGTATACTCTCTAAATTACATAAATTCAACACATAGGATTCACCACATTGGCGATAAGATACGTTATTAGTTATCTTATTTCAGCCAAATAACGTTTATGCAGCTACAGCCAAAATTTCAGTAGCTAGTATCTCGCAAGCGAGGGTGAAACAGGGCGAGTGTGCTTTCATTTTTACATTATATATCATTTTGTTTTCACCTATAATAGGCTGTGTCTGATGTATATACCACCCTAAAACCTATTGAACCGTTAAACCTTCGAAAATCCTAAAACCTCGCCGACCTTAATCCCATAGAAAGGTACTGACATCGCATCAAATATTTGTGAAGGTCTCTAGATAACCAAACCACCTCATTCAGCCTGCAGGAACATTTATATAGACAATTCCTGACCTGTAGGTAATACGTACCCACACATTGTTAAGACAGGCTATATTCTGCAAATCGGGTTCGTTCACCATAACCCATCGAAAACAGTTGAAAATGCATGAAATATGCACTCTGGACACTAGATAATCAAATCATTGTATTCAGCATGCTGAAAAACCTCTGTAGGCTATATTTGATGCTACGTACGAAACTACTGGAGACCGGAAATTGTGTTCATTGACCCTACACCAAATAAACTGTGTGAAAGGGCATAAGGTACTCGTGCAGGACTCTAGCTGACCAAACCATCGTATGCAACCTGCTGAAAACCTATACAGACAATGACGGCGTGTATACAATACGTAGCGAAATAACTTAAGACAAACTAAATTCTGGAAAATCGGGTTCATTGTCGCTAAACTCATTGAAAGGGCATGAAATATGCACACTAATAGCCAAATCATTGTATTCAACCTTCAGAAATACCTATATTTAGACCATTCTTGAAGCGCTGTACATAATACATAATCAGACAAATTGGAAATGTTGGAAATCGGATTTGTCAATTGTAAAACCGTGGAAACCCCATGAAAGTTATAATTTAGCCAAGTTGGACTCTAAATAACAAAAACTCTAAATCTATTCAGCGTTTTCCATAACCTAATAAAGACTTATTGGAAGGTAAAAACAAGCAATAACACGAAACCGCGATGTTTACTTTTTACAGGACGCTTTGCAGTATTAGCAATAGTGATGTAACCTGAGCACATTTTTTGGTCCTGACCGGATTGCACCAAGTCAAAAATATATTTTCACGTAATAATCATAATTTTGTCCAAAATTGAACCAAAATTGCTGAGGATCATTTTTGCATGCAGTTTTGAGTCACATTATTATCTGACTAGTAAACGTTATAAATTACAAAAAGTAAGCAGAGCAACATCCAAAGTATTTGGTATCTTATTTGTGCATACATGTATTTCAACTAAATATTTAATCAATTTATAAGTATCACGTTTTAGGCAATTGATGTCAAATCCACCATAACAAACTCGCAAGCTAAAAAAATTAGCTAATTAGTAACATCAACTAATCCATCATCATATGTCATATATCATCATCAGCTATATATAACTAATTAGCATGTTTTTAATTTTCTCGAATTGTAATAAACACCAGATTCACAATCAGCGAGATGTAGTATATGCATCGAAATAATAGCTTTACACTAATTATTCAGTGAAAAATAATTTTTTTTCGAAAATCCTAAAAATAGGATAGCAGGCTTAACTAATTAGGTAATAATTACTAATTAACTAAAGCAAATTTTGCCAAAATCTGTATGTCTTGCACATTTAGGCCTTCAAAACTTTATAATCAGCCCAGTAGTTGTTGAGGAGTTCAACGGACAGACGGTGCCGATTTCCCCTCTGACGAAATCAAAAACGCTTCGCTCCGCTCAATAAACGTTATCGTAACATCTGCTCAGGAATTTCACAGAACCTCTGACTACCAACTTTTATTTTGGACAGTTTTTTTGCGAATTTACAGTTCTGGTCAGAAAAAATGTCAACGGTCTGGACCTATCCTGGTCCGGAGACGTTACTAATTAGCAATAAGTTTTTGCGTAGGTTATAAATATATATGCCTTGCTAGTGACAGTGCTGCAGTAAAAAGCGAAAATCATCTAAATTTGATCAGAAATTAAGTATGAACATATACTTGATACGATTAATTTAGAGAAATTTTTGTTCCAGTAGGGTTTATTTGGAACATTCAAGTCGTCCAATAAATCGAATATGCCGAAATCTTAGTTTTGTAGAACCTCTTGTAATATTGCTATATGTAAAAAACAATGGAATCAGATTGCTTTACAGGTTAACAAAACATCGCAAGATGTGATATTACTGAGTTTTAACGGTACTATCACTTTGTTTTAGGCGAGCATGTCACTTCAGGGGTTTATTCACAAGATCGTAAACGTTCTAGTGCTGTGACGTCGGCAGGATGTTTAACATCGTCTGGGAAAGCATTTTTCAAGCGCAGGACTAGCGTAGCTGCGGCGAAGCATCCTTTATATTTTCGCAACGGACGCACACGTGCTAATCTGGTTGCGCAAGTACAGAACTATATGTATGACAGCCGACTACAGAGCCCTGGATCGGAGGTAGATTTGAGTAGTTCACAGCTTTTAATTGATAACAGTGAACATAGCACCGTTGTAGACGATTGCGAGGATGACGACCTTGACTATGCGTCTGCAGTCCTTTCGGTTGTAAAAGAACTACTCCTTGGAAGAACACAAGAAGATAAAAACATATCTGAGCTGCACGAAGGTGATAAAATATATAATCAACAAGCTATTGGGCGTTTAGGCAAATCATTTTCATGTCATCAAAATGTGCATTCCAAAAGCCATGGAAAAATCATTAATAAAAACGTTACGGAGAAAAAAGACAATGATAATGTATCTGATATCTCAGCTGACGTATATGCTGAAGTTAATGGAAAATCGATTAACTGTGTGACTCCGGTCCTTAATTTGGAGCGGTGTATGATTAGTTGTGCCACCACACAAGTGACAGAAGCCACCAACGAACAAATTGATAAAAATGCGGAAAATAGCAGTGTTGACAACGAGCCTATCGTTATGGTAATACCTGATGCACCTGAAAAGTCCCCGAACGAACAAGTATTTCGAGAGCGATCGTACGTGTACAGAGGTAAAACTGGGTACAACCATATGTCTCTTCGGCAGAATCCTATTCCCAGTATTTTTGCACGTAGCCAAGTCACTGAGAAACGCCGGGCAGCAATGGTCAGCCATAAAGATAGGAACCATCTGGCTACTAAGAGATATAACAATGAAAGGAATCACAATAATGTTAAAGTCTGCACATCTAGCGAAAGAGATATGTGCATGCGACTGCAGAAATATCATGGTGCGTCAGTTGATTTGAAACTATTGGAATGTCTCATTTGTTCAAATAGTAAACCTAGCATGCCAAAGGTAATTGAATCGTCTGCTAATAACACCAAGACAGATGACTTCAGTGCAAAACTTCGTCAGTTGGCCTTTCATATGACCTTCGCGCATGCTACGGAAGCTCGTCCGTTCATCCATCATGGTATCAAGTCAAAAACATTCACTAGACGAACAGAGCGTCGTGGCCTAAGCTGCCTACTGTGTCCAAAGCCGTTAGATTTAAATGGTATCCGTGCGGTGCGCCGACATTTGATTAAAGCACATCGGGACGATTACAATCAGTATTTAGCTGAACACCCAAATGATCCTAACGTTACTTTGTCACTGCAAATCATGAATATGTCGCCGAACACAAGTCCCGTCAAAAACAGTACGCAAATAGGCACTGTACGGTCTGATCAGCGTTCAGTGGCTTCGCACAACGACAGTGATGTGTCAGTTGCAGCCGAAGATTTAAAAAAAGCATTGCGCTCAAATTCTTCTACAATAATATCCAGATCATCCTCTGCAACAGGAATTTCGAGCAACACCGATCTAGAAACAAAATTATGTGCGATAAGCTCTAAATTTTCAAATTATCTACTGAGTGTGAATAAGCCTACGGCCTATAATTCTTGTACACCTGATTGTAGATTAGACGGCACTGTTGGTAGTGATGTACAGTTGAGTGTTTTTAGTTGTGATCGATGTAGCAAGTATTTCTTAGCTAGTACCGATTGGTTTGCCCACGACGGATTGTGTACTGGTCCCACGTGCCGGCCGGTAACAACATCAAATAAGAACGATCGGAAGACTGATAACATGGACAGTAGCGATAATAATTTTGAAGGCCGTCGTTATGTGATAGGAAACAATACTCGCTTAGATGGCGCTACACGAGGACGCTCAGATTTTTTTGATACGCGCAACGCTCAAATAGAGGGTTTTACTGCTGGCGGTGGCGCTGTGATTGATAAGATGGATAAAACCGGGAAGGAAGATGAGCGCTATGCGTCGGACAAACAGGACAGAAGTTTGAGTTGTCATAGCAGCTGCAGTAGTTCTAGCCAAACTAGCAGCTGTACGACAAATGGTACACGAAAATTCTTCGCAGGTAATGAAAGTAGATTTAATACAAATGATTTAGCACAACTACTCAATTCACCAAATATTATTAGCGATAATGATGTGGAACTAAAAAATGATTTTGACCCTTGCAGTAATTCTCGTTATAACGCGACCAATGCTTCACAGCGTTCGGGCATTAATGTTGTTACAAAGCCACTGTTACAGGAGACAGATGCATTAGGGCAACAAGATACAAGCGCTGTTGCCGCCTCTGAGCCGGATCAGTTTGCGATGTCACTCATATCAGGTAGGACTAAAAATTCATGTTCGCACTCCATGGAAACTGTTGGCACCAAACCTAAAATAAATCATCAGGATACACCTATTACAGATACCGGATATTTGAGTGCAAATATTAACAGATTATTTTCTTCTCTTAAATATGGGACCGTAGAAGCAAGCGAAAGTGGTAAGAATACAGTCGGAATTAATGATCGCGAAGCAGCTACAAGTCAAACGAAGCGCGATATTACGCCTGCGATGTTAAATTCAGTTAAGGATTTGAATACGAATACAAGAAAGTTGCTGCATTTTCCAAGTCAGATAGACTTATCAAAGCGGACCGACGTTGATAAAGCAATTCGGAGATTGGTTGTGGAGCATTGTAACGACGTAGAACGAGCCACGACGGTCTCAATATGCGGTGACGATGGAAAGAAACATAATATTCATGGCTCCGAAACCAAGCAGGATATGACTTCGTGCCGCTGTAGCAGCGGCACCGGATATAACAACCAGATATCTGTTGATGACGGGCGTAGTGGTAAATGTTACGGCGCAGAATGTAAAGACAAGTGTTTACGCGGTGAAAGCCCATTTAATGGATTCGATCCATTTCCTGGGGAAACTTTTCCATTTGAAAATTCTTCACCCACTCTCCAAGAAAATACAGCAACAACATTTCGTGAGCAACAACACGTTGTTTGTTCGTCCGCTGTGATGCCAATGATAACAACACTTAAGTCTTCACAAAAAGCGGCACTTACGTCAGTGCCATCTATCTTAAAGCGAAAACGGATAAGGGCATCGCAAGCGAGTGAACCTCTAAACTCAAGCAGTGCAGTTCAAGTAACAAAGTCAATTTCGTCAGATTCCTGGCCTGTTTTAACCCCATCTGTTGTAGTCGTTAAGAATAAACTTGAAAATATGCTTGCTTTTGATAACAACGTACAACAGTATGTTTCTTATGAGAATGTTCCTTTCGTGAAGCAAAATGAAAATTTACATTTACAAACATATCGTAGCCGAGGATTTGCTGGTGGCACCATCTACGTTGATTCGACAGCACCGAAGTCGTCAGAAGTTTCTCTGTGTATTAATTCTAAGTCAGGTGTATTACCATTTGAGAACAACACATATATGAACAGGTCGCAGCAACCAGTACCACGAAAACGGGCAAGGAAATCGCCTCCAGCCAAATTATTTCGGCCCAGTGTCATATGTTCATTAGGAAAGCCGAAAACTGTTGTTATGCCGCCTGCAGAAAAGTACTCCGTGGATCAGCCAAAGAAACTAAAGTCTGTTTTCGTTGTGCAGCCAACGCAAGAAAATTGTGATTTGAAAGTGGACAAGAATTCACGACCCACTAGTTGTTCGCCACAAATTCATGACATTGCTATAGCTACACCAGATACTGACCGTAGCGCGACTAACGCGGGCATTTTAGCTGACAAACTATCGTCTTCGGTTACTACGTTTATGCTGAATGCAGTTTCTGCGTCCGGTGCTGAGTCTGTGTCACAAGCGGTTGCAGCCAAATGCCGACAGAGTGTTGATACCATGGTCGAACACCCCACTTCCACACAGATTAAATTTAATAACAATTACAGAATATATTTTAGTAGACCAGAAATTACTCCACAAAGTAACAATCACAATGTGACCAGTAACAATTTACAAGCTATCACAACATGTACGAATAAAATGCCTTCTTCAGTCACAAGGGCTTCAAAAATCGTATCAACAGAAAGTAGTACAGCGAATAGCGGTGACTCCTATAATACAACGGCAAAGGCAGCTGACACTGCGCTAATCAGATCAAAATCGAGATAATTTGTATTTGTTCATTGCTTTTATATGCCGCTGTTTAACACAAATTGCCTATGTAAGAGTATGCATTTGGGCTCCGTAATAATTTATCCAACACAGTCTTTGATATGACTAAGGAACCTGAGCATGGTTTATTTCTTAATAATGTTTTATGTTTGTATAATGTGAATATATATATAGCCCAAAAGTCAAATTTATTAGTTATATTTGCTAATTTCGGTCGAAAACAAAAACTGATGTTGAATAAAGACTGTTGAACAAAATGAGGCCAAAAATATCCATATAGCCTGGGCTCTCCATTCGCTGAACATTTTGCCAGGGACCATGAACCAGAGCCCTCTGGTTACGAACCGGCGGGCGCCCGATTTTGTCAGGGAGCATTTTGCCAAGAGAAAAAAATTTAAAAATCGTTTCAGAAACACTGTCAAACGCTTTTGATGGAGAGAAAAAACGATTTTGAAGCAAATATTATGTATTTTGGACCGATTGGAAACAAAAAAATTTTCCAAGAGGCAGTGAACCGTAGGAGCCCAAAATTTTGCCAGAGGGCATGAAACAGGGAGAACCGAAAAATGCCAGGGCCCCCCCTCCCCACCCCCGCAATTTGGAGAGCCTATATAGCTGGAGCAGTTGCGGAGATATTACCATGTTTGTATATTTTCAGTTCCATGGGCGATAAAATAAACCATTTTGATCCAAACCCTGCAGCTTAAATAGTGACAATATGCAGCTATATAGAGGATGAATTGTTCTACTACATGGGACGAAAACACCTATTTAGCTCGTGCTGTCGCGGAAATACTACCATTTTCGTATATTTTGGGCTCTATGGGCCCATTGCAAAACATTTTGGACCCAACCCTACAGTATAGATAACGACAATAGCAGCACACCATCTGCGCCTACACAGGCGATGAATTGCTTTACAAAATGAAACCAAAAACACCCGTATACTCTAGTTGCTATAAAGATATTACGACTTTCGTTTATTTAGGCCTCGTGGGCCCATTTTCAGAACCCACTCTGACCCAAATCCTACATCCTAAGGGAATCTCGTGGCAAAGCATATACAGTCTTATATAAAAAATGAGCGCAATTTGACTAGATATCTACACCGATTGCCGAACTGCTATAAATAAACGAAATTTGTTGGACCCATTCGGGACACGATCCGAGCCCATTTGGCCTGTTTTTTGAATAAGAGGTTGGAATCGTGGTTTCCCGTAAATAAAAGGCACAAAGAGATTTGAAGCTTTCAAACAAGCTATCGTTGAAATCAATCCGCCCAGCCAAAGTTGGTTATGCCTGTACGGACATTGTAACATTTCAACATTGTCATGGCTAACAATTCAATTCGCCGTTTCGTTCGTTCCAATACTGTCAAATTCAAATATTCTATGCTTGAAAACTGTAATGACTGAAGTCGCCAAAACGCAGTTTTCAATTTAACAGGTTATGTCTCTTAGATATTATATTATGCAGCATAAATATACTGTGTTACCTGAATTCCGCTGGTGGTATTATTGAACGTCAAAATTATATTTCGTATCGTGATAAAACAAAAATACAATTACTTGCACGTTCAAAACGTAATTGTGATCTTAACTTCCAAAACGCTGCATAAATTCCATATCATTCTGACTTGTCCGAATTGGGTATGATAGGAGCCAGGCTGTCTGGTTAAATGTTTTCGCTCGGTAGAAACACCAAAATTAACAAAAAAACGTTAAAATTTTTACCAAAATCCCGTTTCGAATTTAAAATTCGATTAAATAACTTAAAAATAGTTTAAAAGTAACGAAGTATATAGTAGTTCAGTAAAGATGTTTCTGCAGCGTTTCGGACACCATTTTTAACTCTTTAGTGTTTTTCGTTAAAGACACTACTGAATTGCAGAAAATGTTTTAGATTTTAAAGTGAGTAGTAATTTCGGTTTAATCGTTGGGTGCCACAGTTTCATGTCCGCTCTGGCGGAATCCGTAGTCTCTTTTTATGTTATTAGTATATTTGTTAATTTAGGGGCTTATATAATTAAAAATGGTAAATTGTTTGGCTTCTTTTTCAATTTTCTCCTCTAAATGCAAAACCATTCTTAATAATAGCTAACTTCGTATGCAGCTAAATTTTAGGTATATGGATTTGCGCAAAATGTCAGTTGGGAAAGTAGATGTTTGCATAAAAAACTTCTCTTAAAGGTGGATTTGGCATTTGCTTATAGGAGTATGAATTTTTTACATGATGCATGGTGGATTCTATTACTCGCCTTACTGTTAATCTCTGCTCGCTGGTGTTTCTTTCGCAACTTGCTTATGAGGGAATGATTTTTTAATCTGTTCGCTCTCTCCTTAAAGCAATAGTCATTTAGTAGTGGCGAGTAATACATAGCTATTATCAATGTCATTTATGGCTTTACTTACTAAATTTTTTTGGCTAATTTTTTGCAAGGGTAGGACGCCAACCAACTTCTTTTGTCAATATGTACTAAATTTTTTTAGAGGGCAAAATTCGTATTTCTTTTTGTAGCCGTATCTATTTTCGACGTTTTTTTTTTCTTTTCGCCTTTAGCGGATGTAATTTGGCCACTGTACTTTATTACTATTGTCTTTACGTTCTTTTTTTATTTTTAATGTTTGAGGTTTATCTTATTACGTCTTTATTTTATATTGTATGAATTATGAAATGAACTAATTTTTATTTATACAAAAATTAAATGGGGGGGTGAACAATGGGATGGCTTTTCCTTTTGACAAAAGGGGGTGGTAAGCGGCCCAGCTCTAAGTTTACTCTTGCATTACACAAACTGAAATCTGCGTGTCTTTTATTTATGAAATAGGTAAAAGGAATAAAGGAAAGGGAATCAATCAAAGCATTCTCTTTTGACAATCGCTTTACAATAATATGCTAAAGAACTTTGTAGTGAATGTATACAGTAATAGGGTTTAAAACTCTAGCATTTTAGAAAGATTTGAAATACCTGTGCATGAATTCCTACTAAACATTTCTGGAGGCTCGTCGACAGGATACAAGTACAGCACTAAAACCAAAACCTATACAAACATCTTAATAAATATTTTACATTAAAAATGTCAGCCACTTATAATTATCACTATCAGCCGCTTTGCTATTCAAATATAAATAGCTAACTAACTGATTGTATATGAATATAAATCTCTACACTTAATGAAATGAATTTTATATATATATATATATATATATATTATATATATATATATATATATATATATATACTTATTATTATTAATAGAAACACTAAAATTTATATTCCACTTAAAATACATTCTTTCTTTTTTTTTCAGCCGGAACCAGACAAACACATTAGTGTTAATATCAGTATCTAACAGTACCTGACAGAAATTTCTCTGACTTTATACGAGCAGGCTTCACCACTCGTTTGAATTTTTGTCAGATGGAATAACAGGTATTCTTAATTCAGAATCGGAGTGCGCTGGATTTTGTCAGAGCGGACATGAAATTGTGGCACCCAATGATTAAATTGAAATTACTCTCGCTTTAAAATCTAAAACATTATACCAAATTTAGTAGTGTCTTTAATGAAAAACATTAAAGAGTTGATCTCATATTTTTAGAACGCTGCAGAAACATCTTTACTGAACTACTATATTCTTAGTTACTTTTAGACTTGTATTTTTAATTTCTTTAGTGGGATTTTCAATTCAAAACGGGATTTTGGTAAAAATTTTAGCCTGTTGTTTTTTTGTTAATTTTGGTGTTTCTACCGAGCGAAAACTTTTAACCAGACAGCCTACTTGCTGCTTCATACCCAATTCGGACGAGTTAGAATCAATCTGGAATTTATGCAGCGTTTTGGAAGTTAAGATCACAATTACGTTTTGAACGTGCAAGTAATTTGTATTTTTTTTTCTATCACGATACGAAATATATTTTTGACGTTCAATAATGCCGCCCAGCGGAATTCAGGTAACGCAGTATATTTATGCTGGGTTATGATATCTGTAGGCATAACCTGTCTTAAATTGAAAATTGCGTTTTAGCGACTTCAGTCATTACTGTTTTCTAGCATTCAATATTTCAATTTGACGGTATTGGAACGAACAAAACAGCGAATTGAATTTGTTTAGCCAGTAACAATGTTGAAATGTTACAATGTCCTTACAGGCGTAACCAACTTTGGCTGGGCGGATTGATTTCGAACGATAGCTTGTTTAAAAGCTGGAATCTGTTTTTTTACCTTTTTTTTTTACGGGAAACCACGATTCCAACCTCTTATTCAAAAAAACAGGCCAAATGGGCTTGGATTGTGTCCCGAATGGGTCCAACAAATTTCGTTTATTTATAGCAGTTCGGCAATCAGTTTCTAGATATCTAGTCAAATTGCGCTCTTTTTTTATATAGGACTGTCTGTGCTTTCCACGAGTTGTCCCCTTCAGATGTCCAGATTTTGGCGTAAGTAGGTCTTCAAAATGGGCCCACGAGGCCTAAATAAACGAGAAGTCGTAATATTTTTATAGCGGGCTGGCAGATCTGTCACGGAGTGTTTTTGGTTTCATTTTTGTTAAGCAATTCATCGCCTGTGTCCAGGCGCAGATAGTATGCTGCTCTTGTCGTTTTCTGTCTATGCTTTAGGGTTAGGTCCAAAATATTTTCAAATGGGCCCATAGAGCCCAAACTGTACGAAAATGGTATTATTTCCACGACAGCACGAGCTTAAATAGCATGCTTTTCAGTCCCATATAGTAGAACCAATTCATCCTCTATATAGCTGCATATTGTCGCACTCTTTAAGCTCCAGGTTTTGGATCAGAAATGGTTTTTTCTTATCGCCCCATGAAACTAAAAATATACAAACATGGTAATATCTCCGCAACTGCTCCAGCTATATAGGCTCTCCAGATTACGGGGGTGAGAAGAGCCTGGCATTTTTCGGTTCTCCCTCTTTCATTCCCTCTGGCAAAATTTTAGGCTCCTACGGTTCACTGCCTCTTGGAAAATTTTTTTGTTCTCCAATTTTCAGAATTTTCATAATATTTGCTTCAAAATCGTTTTTTCTCTCCATCAAAAGCGTTTGTCAGTGTTTCTGTAACGTTTTTGATTTTTTTTCTCTTTTGGCAAAATGCTCCCTGACAAAATCGGGCGCCCGCCGGTTCGTAACCAGAGGGCTCTGGTTCATGGTCCCTGGCAAAATGTTCACAAATGGAGAGCCCAGGCTATATGGATTTTTTTGGCCTCTTTTTTTTTTTCAAACAGTCTTTATTCTACATCAGTTTTTTTTTCGACCGAAATTAGCAAATATAACTAATAATTTTGTCTTTTGGGCTATATTTATATTCACTTTATACAAACATAAAACATTATTAAGAAATAAACCATGCTCAGGTTCCTTAGTCATCTGGGAACTGTTGGATAAATTATACGGAGCCCAAATAATCTGTTACATAGGCATTTTGTGTTAAACAGCGGCATATAAAAGCAATGAACAAATACATTTGTTTTTGATCTGATTAGCGCAGTGTCAGCTGCCTTTGCCTCTATAGGAGTCACCGCTATTCGCTGTACTACTTTCTGTTGATACGATTTTTGAAGCAAATATTATGTATTTTGAACCGATTGGAAACAAAAAATTTTCCAAGAAGCAGTGAACCGTCGGAGCCGCAAAATTTTGCCAGAGGGGGCATGAAACAGGGGAGAACCGAAAAATGCCGGGGCCCCCCCTTCCCACCCCCGCAATTTGGAGAGCCTATATAGCTGGAGCGGTTGCGGGAGATTTTCCCATGTTTGTATATTTTTCAGTTCCATTGGGCGATAAAATGAACCATTTTAATCCAAACCCTACAGCTTAATAGTGACGAGATATGCAAGCTATATCGAGTGATAGATTGTTCTACTACATGCAAAGACAAGGAGACACCTCTTTTTGCTCTCGTGCTTTTCACAGAAATACTTCCTTTTTTCGTATTTTTTTGCCATGCTCTATGGGCCCATTCCAGAACATTTTTGGACCCAACCCTACCGTATAGATAACGACAATAGCAGCACACCATCTGCGCGTACACAGGCGATAAATTGCTTTACAAAAATGAAACCAAGACACCCCGTTATCTCTAGTTGCTATTAAATTGGTTTCTACTTTTCGCTTATTGTAGGCCTAGTGGGCCCATTTTCAGGACCCACTTCTGACCCAAATCCTACATCCTCTCAGGGAATCTCATGGCGAAGCATCTACAGTCTTTATAAAAATGAGCGCATTTTGACTAAATATCTACACGATTGCCAAACTTACTATACCAGTAGACGAAATTTGCTCAGCTCCATTGGGACACGATTCGGGGCCCGTTTGGCCTGTTTTTTTTTGAATAAGAGGTTGGAATCGTGGTTTTCCGTAAATGAGAAGGCACAAGAGATTTGAAGCTTTCAAACGAGCTATCGTTGAAATCAATCCGCCCAGCCAAAGTTGGGTTATGCCTGTTATGGACATTCTAACCTTTCAACATTGTCATGGCTAACAATTCAATTCGCCATTTCGGTTCGTTTCCTAATTCTGTCAAATTCAAATATTCTATGCTTGAGAACTGTAATGATTGAATTCGCCAAAACGCAGTTTTCAATTTAACAGGTTATGTCTCTTCAATATTATATTATGCAGCATAAATATTTCTGTGTTACCTGGAATTTCACTAGTAGTATTATTGAACGTCAAAATTATATTTCGTATCGTGATAAAACAAAAATACAATTACTTCCACGTTGAAAACTTTAATTGTGATTTTTAGTTCCAAAATCTCTCATAAATTCCATATCGTTTTTGGCTTGTCCGAATTGGGTATGATAGGAGCCAGGCTGTCTTCTTGTTAAATGTTTTCTGCTCGGTAAACACCAAAATTAACAAAAAAACATTAAAATTTTTACCAAAATCCCGTTTTAATTTAAAGATTCGATTAAATAACTTAAAAATAGTTTAAAAATAACGAAGTATATAGTAGTTCCAATAAGAGATTTTTCTGCAGCGTTTCGGACACCATTTTTAACTCTTTAGTGTTTTTCGTTAAAGACACTACTGAATTGCAGAAAATGTTTTAGATTTTAAAGTGAGTAGTAATTTCGGTTTAATCGTTGGGTGCCACAGTTTCATGTCCGCTCTGACAAAATCCGGCGCACTCCGATTCTGAATTAGGAATACCTGTTATTCCGTCTGACAAAATTTCAAACGAGTGGTGAAGCCTGCTCGTATAAAGTCAGAGAAATTTCTGTCAGGTACTGTTAGATACTGATATTATCACTAATGTGTTTGTCTGGTTCCGGCTGAAACAAAATGAATGATTGTATTTTAAGTGGATTATAAATTTTAGTGTTTCTATCGATAATAAATAAGTATATATATATATATATATATATATATATATATATATATATATATATATATATTTCATTTCATTAACTGTGGGGATTTATATTCATATACAATCGGTTAGTTGGCTATTTATGTTTGAATAGCAAAGCGGCTGATAGTGATAATTATAAGTGGCTGACATTTTTAGTGTAAAATATTTGTTAAGATGTATGCATAGGTATTGGTATTAGTGCTGTACTTGAATCCAGTCGACGAGCCACCAGAAATGTTTAGTAGGAATACATGCACAGGTAATTCAAATCTTTCTGGAATGCTAGAAGTTTAAACTCTCTTGTCATGCAGTACGTTCACTACAAAATTCTTTAGCAGATTGTTGTAAAGCGATTGTCAAAAGGGATCTGCTTTGATTGATTTTCTTTTTTTTTTTATTTCTTTGACCCGTTTCGTGAATAAAAGTCACGCAGATTTCGGTTTGTGTAATGCATGAGTAAACTTAAGCTGCGCCGCTTACCATCCTCTTTTGTCAAAAGGAAATGCCATTCCGTTGTTCATTCCGCCATTTAGTTTTTGTATAAAAGAACAGAAATTAGTTCGTTTCATATTTCATACATTATAATTTAAAAATGATCGTAACATATTTCATACATTATAATTTGAAAATGATCGTAAAGACATTGGTATTAAAGTACAGTGGCCAAATTACATTCGCTAATGGCGATATGAAACAAAAAACGTCGAAATTGGATACGGCTACATATTGAAATACGAGTTTTGTTCTCTAACAAAGTTTAGTACATGTTGTCAAAAGAGGTTGGTTGGCGTTCTACTCTTGCATAAAATTAGCCAAAAAATTTTGGTATGTAATGCCATAAATGTCGTTGATATTTGCTATGTATTACTCGCCACTACTGATTGACTGTTGCTTTAGGAGTGAGCGAACAGATTATAAAATCATTTTCTCATAGGCAAGTTGCGAAAGAATCACCAGCGAGCAGTGATTAAAACAGACGAGTATTGGATTTCACCATGCATCGTGTATAAAATTCGTACTTCTATAAGCAGTTTGCCAATTTCAATTTTAGTGATGTTTTTTGTGCAAACATCTAGTTTTCCAGCTGACATTTGTGCGGAATTCATGTACCTAGATTTTAGCTGCATACATAACGAGGTTAGCTATTGTTAATATTGTTTTGCATTTGGGTGGAGAAAATTGAACAGAAGTGAAACATTTTAGCATTTTGATCATGTAAGCCGCTAATTTAGCGATTATACTAATATCATAAAAGGGGACTACGGATTTTAAATTCTTTCATGAGGAGGCTGCTTTAGTGTAACTGGAAAATTTATTTCCATTGGCTAAATTGTCACTGAATGTAATGTGAGTGTTCTCTTACCATTGCCAAAGATTGTCATTATCATTGCATGAAACACTACTTTTACAGTCATGAATTACAATGCTGTTTATATATTAATGTCGTGCTAAAAGCGGCGTATTTTGTCACGGTTTCGATTTAATTGAAATTTTTGTTTTACAATACTCTTTATGGTTGTTGTATATTGGTGACATGTATTTGTTATATTTTTAAGACGTGATTTTAGTTATTCTTATTAGCACAGATGACCACATTTGTCCACAACTGAGTTGGAAAATAAGGTGGACTGTGTGATAAACCACTCATGTTGATCATGTAATACAGCAAGAAGTCCGCTAGAAAAATTCATTTCTGCAGCAACCGTCTGATTGGAATAATTAAACTTTCCTGAAGGGGCATGGTTCCATTTGGCTTTGTTTTTAGATTTGCTTAGAAGTTGGGATCTTGAAACAATTCAGCCCAGGTTCTCATGTCGAGCGAATATGGATGTAACAAAAGTAGCACATGTAAAAAGTTGTTCGGTTAAAGGAAAACCTCAAAACTAAGCGAACTTGTTGTTATACAATCTTGTCAGAGCATGTTTTTTGAGATCTAAACCAGAGTTAAAATTTGAAGTTTTCGCATTTAAGGCTGTGATTTGTTTGTTAGAGTGACTCATAGCTTTTAAACTTATTTAAATATGTTCTGTTATTGGCGCTTTCCCTTCCCACAACACTGAGGGTTTGCGTCCGACATACCGCACAAAGCTTTGGGGTCCAACGTACTGTCACA